>JAYJMJ010299218.1:0-10152 GCA_036873875.1 Laminaria ephemera | reverse complement strand
GAGTGGTGAACCTGCCGTAGCCTGTCGTAGTCAGGCTTGTTCGGGCTCCACGTCACGCACCCGTAGAGTAGCGTCTCAATCACCTCGGCTTTCAGCATTCGCACCTTCAGCCGCAGGCGCACACCCGGGCGGTCATAGATTTCCCTCTTGTACCGCTGGAAACACGCCCAGGCCCTCTGAAGACGCCGGGTTATCTCGACGCTGAGCTCGCTATCCGCGCTGATAGCCCCCGCCCAAGTACACGAATTCGATCGTTTGTTTGTATACCTGGCCGGCTGCAGTAACAGCGAACGACATCTTTCCCCCATATTTGGTCCTGATTACTATGGTCTCCCGCAATAGGTGCTGACCAAAGCTACGGTAAAGGGTGCACCCTTTACACACTGAGATCGAGGAAAATGAATGTTAAACCCGATGAAAAAAATCCCATGGTCTAGGTATAAAAAAAATGATAGCAAAACAAGAATATGACATTGCGACGATTTTGGGTTAAGGAGCCCCGTCATTCAGAAAACAAAATTGTCCAAACGTGTTACCTCCTTCGTAGCACGCGTCTATAGAGCTCCTCGACAATGGTGAGGAGCCTCGGAAGAAAGGAGGTGCACCTCTACCGTACTATCACTACTATTAGTACTATTACGGAGGACCATAGTAATCAGGACCTACGATACACACAAAAACCTATATATTCCCCTATTTTTACCAACCATATTTGGTCCTGATTACTATGTACCCCCGTAATATTAGTAGCACGTGTCACGCCGTGGGTCCGTTTCTGCTGTTTCCCGTACCCCGCTTGGGAGTCAACGAGACGAAGAGATAATGTATTTGGTTCGAGATGCACTCCGAACGAACGCCACACAAAGCGCTGGGTTCCGCGTACAGCTCTGTGACACCTATCAAAATAGCATGGGTGACCTCGATCCCAGACAAGTTTGAGATAATGGAGGCTAACCCTCTAGTGGACAAAACAATCTTTGTCACGGTTCATATTTGGAAGTATCCACCTCGATGTATTGCACCTCTCGGACAGATTGTCGATTCCTTCACTATCTAGATCTTTCAGGGCGGATACATTCCTGATCTGTATGATCTAGCTCATGTTTCCGGGTGGGAGCCGTAAAACTCGCATGATCTAGGACACGTTTTCTGGGTTGGACATGTACTGTACAGATCCTGCACAACATATCAAGACAACAGGTTAAGGTCTAGATTTATCTATTAATAGCGTGATCTGTCCGACGTGCGATATATTGGAAGGGCGTAGAAAGCTATCAAACCTGCCGGCATCAACTTCTAACCAATATTTCAACGGCACCAAAAACCAAAACGGGTGAAGACGCATCTCTGTACATTGGGGGGCCCGTTCGCGTCGGTATCGGGACGTATGGCGTTTGTGTCCATGCATGATACGATAGAGGTAGAACAATTTTTTCCGAGGCTCCTCGCTTGAGGAGCTCTGTACCTTACCCATACACTGACTTTGACAAAAATCGAAAGTGCAGCCCGATGAACAATCCCACGGCCTGTGCTTAAATTAAAGTCTAAGGATATTGTCCAAGACAACGGTGTTCGGTAGTTCCTCGGTTGAGGCGCCCCCGTCAATCAGAAATTGTTTTGGCCGAAAGCCAAAAAGAGGTACAGTACCCCTGTCGCAGCACTTCTCTGTCTGAAATTGAATTTGGCCAAAAACCAAAAAGAGGTACAGTACCCCTATCGCAGCACTTCTCCGTCTGAAATTGTTTTGGCCCAATGCCAAAAAGAGGTACAGTACTCCTATCTTAGTACTTGTCTGTCTCCCGTCCCGGTGTTAGTCCCCAAGAGGGAAGAGACGATGCACGGTCGACGGTGGCTTGTGCATGACCTCTTCTCGCCATTGAACAATGAGGCTGACGTAGCCCGAGGCTACCTTCTGACAGTGATACGCGTCGGGATCGTGTTTATGTGACTTGCTGTTAAGCGACGAGGCTATCATGACCTTGGATGAAGCAACGCCAAGCCCAGTCACGATGGCCCTGACCCCTGCGTCCTGATTTTGAAAACAAACAAAAAAAACAAATATCGGCGCGGGTTGAAGGGGAATGGTAATACCTCGTGCGCATCATCGTCAACCATGTTGAAGTTGTGTTGCAACAGCATGCTGAAATGACAACAGCAGGTTGAAGTTGCAACAGAGCGTGGTCAATGTTCGGCAATCCAGCTGCACACGTTCAGCTGCATTACGTCGGCATGAAGGCGAGGTGTCACGTATACTCGAAGGACTCGAAAGGCCCAGCACTACACTCTACGGATATGTGTTACGTTTATACATTCGTTGGGTCTTCTATCATGTTCGTGGTGTGAAATACAAGATACCAGTACCAGGTAGGGGTCATACACCTTTGACAAGGTTCGAAAACTGTGAAACACGTGTTGGAAGTTCTACTGCCGGGCGTACCGTTGAAACCATGCCAAAACCGTCTCCAGACATGTTAGCTCGCCTACCCTGTGGTACCAAGTACAGCAGTAACATCTTCCGGGTACTGTTGGTCTCAGATGTTCGAAACAAATGCCAGGTATCTGATATTGGATTCTAAGTTACTTGTTCTCCAGCATGCCCACATCGGTCGACCAAGACTACGGTAGAGGGGTCACTTTTTGAGGCTCTTTTTGTTGCGGCCAGGGGTCACTCGCGCGAGTGACCCCCCTGTTCCTTTGCGGTCATAAGCCCTCGTGCTGGTTTGGTTTTGAGATAAGAAACTGCCATGGGATGGTTAGCGACGCGGCGCTACGGAAAAATCGCCTACTTGGTATTTTCATTGAGGCACAAAGTCACTCGGGCGAGTGGCCCAAACCCGGTAGTGAAAAAGGGGGTACCCCCCCTAACGTAGCCTTGGTCGGTCCAGCATGCCCATATCGGAAGCATGGAAGGGTAGAGGTGCACCATATTTTTTTCTGAGACCCCTCACCTCACTTGAGGAGCTCTACACTTCACCCAAAAACTAAAGTTGAGAAAAAATGAAAGTACAACTCGATGAACAATTCCACGGTCTAGGTGTTCAACAAAAAACGATGTGGAGAAACATAAAAACAACTACCCGATGAACACTCTTATGCCCTAGGTTATACAACAAAACATATTGCAGTAAAAAGAATGCATTTCCGACGAGTTTGGGTTAAGGAGCCCCGTCATTCAGAAACAAAATTAATTGTCCAAAAGTGCCACCTCTATCGCAGCACGCGTCTGCTGTGGCCAAGGTTCCTTGACTAGATGCATGCATTGTGCTCTCAACTATGCCAGGTAGCGGCTTCTAGAGCTTAGTGTATTTCTCAAACACGCGCACATGCTACCTACACAGTAGTTATTCTTATTGCGTTTGCCATCCGACAATGTGCAATTTGAGCTGCAACATTCGTCACTCGTAAACATTCCCCGTAAGAAGCAAACGACTTTGGATTGCCACTTATCTGGAAAACAGGTCACAACGGCGTGGCATGCGTCAAGACGCGCGCTACGATAGAGGTAGCACATTTTGGCGGAAATCTTTTCCGAATGACGGGGGCTCCTTAACCCAAAATCGTCGGAATTTCGTTCTTTTTTTGGAAATGTGTTTTGTTGTATACCTAGGCCATGGGGTTGTTCATCGGGAAGCACTCTTATTCTTGTCGAAATCAGGTTTTGAGCGAAGCAATAGAGCTCCTCAAGTGAAGAGCCTCGGAAGAACAACTAGTGCACCTCTACCATATTATTAGTAGTATTAGTATCAGTAGCATGCTCCTGAAGCCGCCACAAAGCAGGCTGTAGGGCGTACATACCTTAAATTGTAGGGTGAAGTCGTGTAGCCTGTTGTTCAACGCGGCCGGGTAGTCCCGCTCTATAAGCTCCAGCACCTCAGTACCTCTTTGTTTTTGCTTTTGAGGCCACAACGAGAAGGAAGGGCAAGGACACCATTTCAACCAGGTACAGGTTAAGCCGGAGGTAGGTGCAGAAGGGAGTTGGATTGCCAAGTCGTGAGGTTCAGCAACAACGAGAAGGAAGGAGCAAGGACAGCATTTGAAGTAGATACGAGTAACAGGACGCGTGCTATCATAGAGTTAGCACCTTTTGGGCATTTTGGTTCTGAATGACAGAGCTCCGTAACCCCAAATCGTCGTTGAAATGTCATTCTTGGTTTGCAATACGCGATTTGTTTGCATACCTAGGCCATGGGCTTGTTCATCGGGTTGCACATTCAGTTTATTCAAAATACGCTTTTGGGTGAGGAATAGAGCTCCTCAAGCGAAGAGCCTCAGAAAACAATGATATCATCCACCTCTACCGTAGCATGAACCGGCGGCAGCTACAGTAACCTACACTTTGTGCATTGGTTTCCTTGTCCTTGTTCTTTGTTATGGTTTCCCTCGGTTTTCTTCTGTCGGAGAATGTTTGTGAGTGGTCAACGTTGAAGCTCATGCTGCACATTGTCGGATGGCAAACGCAAGCACAGTGAACCCCGTGATTCGTCATCGGGATCAATTTACCAGGTGACAACGAACCCCTCTACAGTATCCGTCAAGTTAAACAGACTATACAAGTCCACGTGCTAACCACTAGCCAGTTTGAAGGCGCAGATGCACGGAAAGGTGTCGCAAGGGTTTGTAACTGTCGGTCGTGTTACCCGCTGACGGAACCATATTGGACAGAAACCTCGCCGCCCACTGTCGCGTGTTACGGCAGAGGCAGCAGCTTTCGGGCCAAATGGTTTCTGTATGACGGGTTTCTCAGCAAGAACTGAGGAACTACCCAATAGATTGGAAATCCCTGTTTATGTGTAGACTCGGATCCAGATCCCCGAGATAAACATACTTCATTCTCACTGGAACAATAAACATAATTTTGTCTGTTACTTTGTTTTCGTACGTTTACAGACAAACCTATCATTTATGTTTCTTAACATTGTAGACTTAATGCAGTGTTCGCAAACAACGGTCGAGTCACCCAGAGGGAATAACGTCAACCTCGATTAAACTACCATTGCCTACAACGCACGAGCGCAGCTGACAAGAACTCACATAGTGCTGGTATGTGGCGGAAGTACTTCCGTGCAAATCAGTGTTGACTAACACCTGGTGCTTGCCGAATCCAAGCTCTTTCCGTCGATCTTCGATGACAGCTTTCACCTGACAAAATACGCCGACAACGACAAACAAACGCACACCAGGTACGTCGTATCGGCGACGTTGCTAAATCGATCTCCATGGGACGTGGTCCACGGGTCATTAGGGCGGGACCAGAAGGTTCACGCGTCGCACATGTGCGATATCTGTTGATGATCTATGTCATTCAGGGCAGACAGATCCCCGGTCTATATGATCTGCATGACCTATAGGTTATGTTGGCGTGTGGGAGCCGTAGGATCTGCGTTATCTAGCACATGTTCCCTGGGTTGGATCTGTACTGCATAGATCCTGCACAACGAAAAGATGTCCACCGATATAATATCTAGATGATGTAGATAATCTAGATCGCGGTCTGTCCGACGTGTGGAAGGTTTGACGTTTCTTCGATACGCCCCCAATGGCGACGAGATTGTGCCGATGCCTCTCAAACCAGAGCTACCATAGTTCGACATCAGTCGATGACGGAAGAAAGGGCTGAAGTATTCTCGCGATCACAAACAATGCTAGGCACGAACGGTTCTGGGGAGGGGGGAGAAGACCCTGCTATATGTGACCCCGGGTCTGAGTTACAACTAGGAGGGAGAGACAAAAATGACGTAGACAATAAATGGGACTATTAATAGAACAACAAAACAAAGCATCGTCGTGAACTACGAAACAAACAGAAGCAAAGTTCGCCTGCAGACATGCTTGAAACCCTTTGTTTGGAAACAACCATAGTCCTAACGGCGGAGAGAGCAAACACACGTGCATTACCGCCGAACCAAAGAGGGTGCCCTAGACGTTTGGCACTATGTGAGGTTATTAGTGTATGTACTCTTTTCAATGTTGACACGTGCTAAGATCGGGGCACCAGCAATTTTTAGCTAAAACATTTTCTAAATGACGGGGGTCCTTAAAATCCCAAATCGTCCGAATTTCACTATTCTTCTGCAGTATGATTTTATGTATGCGTAGGCCATGGGATTTGGTTATCGGGTTTCGCTTTCATTGTTATCAAAACAAGCCTTTTTGGGCGAGGTATAGAGGTCCTCAAGTGAGGAGATGAAGAAACAACAATGATGCACCTCTACAGTGGGATGTATGGTACCTATTCTCTCGCCCTAACGACGACCTCACGTTACACGAAAGACGTGTCCTACTAATAGTACTAATAGTACGGTAGGGATAGCACCTCTTTTTTCTGCCACTCCTCACTTTAAATCTTCCTTTGTATCTCCCTTTACATCTCCCTTTGTATCTCCCCCCGAAAAAGACTGGCATGATTTACCATTTTGACAAAACATTGGAAACTTAACCTCGACCTATCGTAGGAATTGTTCGAATAGTATTGTCGAACAAAAATGGGATTGACGATACTAGGTACTTCCTCACCAAAAAGGAACCCCGTCGGCCAGGCGAAGCCAATGGTTGAGCTACATACCTGGTACGACATGACATGAACTGGAAGGTGGAAAGAACCATCAAGCAAACAGGGGATACCATAACACAATACCTCTTCGTAGCACTCGGTCAGATTCCCCGTAGCCATCTCCGTCCGCCATTGTACCGCCACAAAGTTTCCACCTGCCCAGTGCTATGTAAGGTATCAAATCAAAGCAAGAAATGGGTTCGATAAGCGCGTGAAATTGAAAATGAACTTAACTCGGGCCGACCCATGCTACGGTAGAGGTGTTATACTGTACCAGGTAACACCTTTGTTTTTCTTAGGCTCCTCACTTGAGGGGCTCTATACGTCACCCGAAAACTGATTTCGAGAAAAAACAATGTTCTACCCGATGAAAAATCCCATGGCCTAGGCATACAACGAAACATATCGGAAATCGACAACTAAATTAGACGATTTTGGGACGAGGAGCCCCGTCAGCCAGAAAACGTTTCAACCAAAAAGTGCTACCTCTATCGACGCACGCGTCGGCCCCCGATTCTGTTTCACGAGGTTACCGTCGCCGTTCTGTTTGACGGCGTTATTTGCCGGGGTTACACGAATAGTGTCGGCCCCGGATAGAAACTGAAGGTGTTATTTACAAGCCGTACGGAGTGGTGAAATTTAGGTCCGTCTTTTCTACCGGTCTCAAGGTATGCATGCGGCTTCGTCGTTCCTTGTACAGAAACTCTGAGAAGAACGATATGCACGTGTTAGCATGTGTTAGACGCGTGCTGCGATAAAGCACGTGTTAGCATGTGTTAGACGCGTGCTGCGATAAAGCACGTGTTCGCATGTGTTAGACGCGTGCTGCGATAAAGCACGTGTTAGCATGTGCTAGACGCGTGTTAGCATGTGCTAGACGCGTGCTACCATAGAGCGATAGCGTGCTACCATAGAGCGATAGCGTGCTACCATAGAGCGATAGCGTGCTACCATAGAGCGATAAAGGTAGCACTTTTTGGCTATCTATACTCGTATAATTTTCTGAATGAAGGGAATGAAGGGGCTCCTTCACCCAGACTCGTCGGAATATAATTCTTGTTTTGCACTAGGAATATTGTTTTTGTCTTTCCGTTTTCTCAAAAATAAGGTTTTGGGTGAAGTATAGAGCGCTTCAAGTGGGGAGCCTCAGAAAACAAATGATTCTACCTCCATCGCAGCATGCACCTGTAGTGCCTTGGATGTGTCGAGACGAGAATATTCGTGCGTTCGCATCTTGTCCATACGTCTCGTGCTCAACCCCATCCCCCGGCGCAACAATCCCACTTACTGTGGCCATGCAAAGCCTCGCCTGGGTACTAAACAGCCGGCATGCACGTTACGCGTTACACACACACTCGCGTTCGCAAATCTACGCGTCGTTCGCAGAATTTTCGCCGTTGTCGGATTAAACAAATACAGCCCCTGGTGGGAAATGCCTCCATGCATACTGGAAACCTCTATGTTTTAGCATTCTTGTTCCGGAAGGGGATGGTAATGCTCCATCCCTTGTAAATAACGACTTCCAAAATTTGCGGTTGCGGTTCGCGGGCGCCGTTCGCACTTTTAGCCATTTTCGTGCGAACGGGTGCCGTTCGCATCTTTTTTTAGCCGTTACACGCATCCCTGCTATACAGTCGGGGTCAACAACCGTCTTCAAGAGTCGCGGTCAATAGGGTGTTTTGCGATGCACCAATTTTGGTTGGGTAGAGGGGTTAGGTAGGATAACATATAACAATGGTATTGAAACCGACAAACGTCATAATTCAAGGCCAACTCAACCCACGAAAAATCAGCGAAAATTTTGGTCAGAAACACGTTTTCCTACCATTTGTTCTGGTTTCCAAACTAATTTTCTCGTGGGTTGGTTTGCCTTGGGTTATGACGTTCGTCGGTTTCAATACTATTTTGACGTTTTCCCCAATCCAACAGAGTTTGAAATCGCAAACACCGTAATAATCGCGATAATCGGGGTCAACAATCGGGGTCAAGAATCGCGATGATCGTGGGAGATGTTCGCCTTAAAGAAGCGCCTAAAAAAAAGGTGTCAACAACCTTTTCGTAACGATTTGGGATTCAGTACAGACAGAAAACCAAAGAGATAACTCTTAGGAATTATATCTTGAATTTATCTTGATTATATACTGTTTACTTCGTGAGTATAGTGTAGCGACCTAATCCCGAGAAGGACTCAAGCATGAATCGTCAAACAAGAGCGTGGAGCAGTACGAGTGCCACTACGCTGTATGCTGTAAACCTTCTTACTTTCCACTTCGGACAGGGTGAACGCCCACAGCAAATGGGGACGGGGATGGTACTATTAATACAGTGCTGGTCCCCGAATAAGGCGGTGGTGTGTGAGAGCCCTATTACCGCCTTGTTGGGGGAAACCGCCTTATTTGCTAATTGGGGGGATAGCGCTTTACAGCAGTATTCGGTTTGTTGGTTTCCGGCTGAGGGTGTCTGTACATATGTGGAGGTCTCAACTACCCTTCATAGGGCGGTAGACCGCTCTATTGAGGGACCAGCCGTGAAAATGATGGTCACTGCCGTATTGCGAGTTTCGGTCGTCCCAAGCGATTTTGACCGCCGTATTTAGGGATACCGCCTTATATAAGGATACCGCCTTATTCGGGGACCACTGCCGTATACCAGGTACAAAATATGGAATGCTATCCAAGTAGACTAGACATCACATATTTCTTGTTCTTCGATGAGGGTGTTTACAGCACCCGAGCTGAACGAATTGGGCATGAGGCATGCGAACGACAAAAAACAAAGCAAGGGAGTCTACAGTGGGGTACCCGGTTTAAGAGCTCGTTGGAACAGGCCAGTGTGACCTCTCTTATCCCCGTGCCGCTCTTATATCAGATTGGATGTCATATACCTGGTACATTTTAGTATAGGCGCGATAAAGGTTTTAATATAGGCGTTACAAGCGCGACAAGCTGATTTGACCGCCCTTGACTCTTATACTGCTGCAAAAATCAACCCACACTCATTCTACGTAGTTTGTCTCCAAAAACCTGGGTGCAGTTCGTTTTCTCTTCTGGTGGACGCTCTTTTTAAATCGGGTACCCCGCTGTATCGAAAAGGGTTAGACAACACGTACCTTTTGCTCTTCGATAAGGGTGTTAACAACACCAGAGTAGAAGGGATTAGGCCTGAGATATTGAAGCGCGTCACGACGGATGCTGCTTTTCCACGCATACTCCATCACGATAACCTGCATAATACGTCAAATGCACGTGAAAGCGAATGATGGTGGCTTGTTTGTTGTTGCTGCTGTTATCTTCACATCAAAAGTTCTTTTTACCCAACGACATCACCATAACACCCAGTGTCCATCCTGATCCCTCATCCTAGAGAGATAAAGAATTCCGTGGTCACAGACTGAGATAACATATAAATACTGCCTTGGGTTAAGTCTTAAGAAATGTCTATACAGTATGGGCGGGGATGGGTCAAATTACTTACTTTATATATTGAGCTAGTCTATCAATGTGTGTGTGTGTTTTCATCCCATTCATTCTGTGCGCCAGACAGATGTTTGACGCACCAGCCGGGGTCACACAGGAGGAAGGTAAACACAGAAGATTTCTCTC
>JAYJMJ010299207.1:0-10152 GCA_036873875.1 Laminaria ephemera | reverse complement strand
CGTACCGGGGGGGAGAAGGGACGACACCTGTGACCACGGCTTGTCCAGAAGCTGGAAAGTAAAAAGTGAGATTAAAATAAATATATATATATAAGTATTGACGGTCTTCTGCCCTATACAGTACTGTATACCTCCTGGGTACCTGCAGCGGGGATCCCACTATAGTGTGAATATTTTCACAGAGAGTTTTAGTTTGTTTTGAACAACAAACTGCTGATAAATCACAGCAGTACTCACGTATTATATGGTCTGATGGGTGGATTAGTGCGTATGTGTTCTTCACATTAAACTGATATTTTCACCCTGATGCTATATTTTATGACCGAATGCTACTGTGCCGTCACGACTAGAAATTACAGTATACGGTGGCCGTAATTATTTGTTTTGCGTATAAGTTACCTGCAGCTTGTACCCGTTACCTAGCAAGCATTTTTTTTTTCACTGTGTACAGCTGTGTCTCGCACAGAAAAATTGCAAAATAGCAAAAAATGCGAAATGCTGCATTGCGTCATAGGATAGTGACCCCCCCACCATTAATAGCGGTTGCTGTACGTTGTTAATGCGTACAAAATCCATTGATCACAGGGGGAGATTTGGATACTCTTGTAGTACAAAGGTGCTCAACGTTTTGTGTACGTAGTATACGAGCAATTGAGTAAGGTTGGGTAAAATTAGAACCCAGAGCTACTCAAACGTTTATGTACGTATTTCTCGAGTAACGCTGAGTGCAGACGAAATGACCAATACCCCTGCGTTTGTTATGCGAGTTTGCCAGACACCGTATTGTATATACGTGAAATCAGGTTATCAAATTGTTCAGAGGATCGTCCCTTCTTTATCACGGTATCTTATCAAGCAGTAGCCTGGATTAACACTCCTGAAGGACTATGGTACCAGGTCTTCCGGGAAGGACTATGCGGAATAACTTGATCCTCGACATAACAACCTCGTGACGTGTAGCGAGGGGTTTGCCCTCCGACTAATTGGTACACTGAAACAAGAACGCGGTTTGGATTTGTGTAATCCCGACGTCAAATAGGCGCCGAGTCAACTCTGGAGCATGATAGCCTTATGGAGAGGACTTGAGTAGGTTGAGTAGGAGATATGAATGATGTTTTTGCGGTGAATAGGAGTAGTCTGGTATGACGAATGATCAATCCTGCGGAAAGCTTAGCAGCCTTGTGTCGACCAACGATGTTTGCGAGCTGAGGCGGTACACTGGTAGACAGTTTTCTAGGAATTTGTATACTGGTACTTTGACGGGAGAACTAGCTGAGGTGGTACACTGGTAGACATTTTTCTAGGAATTTGTATGCTGGTACTTTGACGGGAGAATTTTCATCTTGGTTTTGGTGCACATCTCCGCTGAGGACGGCGTGAATTTCCATGAAATGTTACTTTCTCCGTAGTGAAGGACGGGAAATCCCCGAGACCAGATGTGTAGGTCACCAATACTTGTTCAGCCCGTCTTAATGACAATTAATATCCGAAGGAGAGATCTCAGCAGCTGATCAGTGAAACCAAGATCAGGTCTGCAGGTCAACGGGGGGTTTGGAGTAACAGTAAGAATGCATGTCCGTAGTTGAAGCCCATGTTTATGTTCTAAACAAAGAGTCTTGGAAATCGAACGCGTTTTGAGAGCCTGGCATAGACAAGACCAGATCGGGACTGGTTGGACAGAAATCATGCATTTTGATGGAAGGCTACATGACATTTTCATCTTTGTTAGTCCTACAATACTCTTGTCAGTATAAATCTGTGAATACGCGTGGTTTTCAAGAGTGATTTTCGAGTTGAGTTTTCCGCTGACGATGGCGAGAAACATTTCCATGCTTGGGACGGCATGCTTTCTTGAAAGTCCACATTTGTGGCTGATAGACTCGGAACGTGACGAGGGGCTTACTGATGACTCAGGTGGCCTAAAAACACGGTTTGGATCGGGGTGATTTCGAATTTGGAGTATCATGAACTGGAAACAGATCTTTTGGTCGGAAGATTTTTAATGGTGAAAATGAGATTCTACTTCATTTCAGTATTGAAATTTACTGATAGAAATTTGGGGAAGCAGATAAACTGATTTTAGACTTCTGAAAATGAGATTTTCCTGCAATTCATTGTCTTGTCTGACGTTATTAAGTTTTGGGTTTGAGCATATTTGAAATCTGTGATGGGGTTTTTTGGTGTGTACCCAGCCGGCAGTTGTCTGATTCTACAGTGAGTTTTGGGACTACCGTGCTAGTAAATTCGTTTCAAACTATTTCACCAGTTCATGTCCGTTTGATTACTGAGGTTCAACTCCTCTAGTTACGGCAACTAAGTGCTGATTACTGGTTTGATGTTGGAGGTTTCGGATTTTGGATGTGGGCCTTTGGAGTTTCGAGTTTGAATTTTGAATATTATGTTTTGGATACTTCGTATTGATTCTGGATGCTGTTCCTGGATTGTCATTCTTGGTTGTTGGAGTGACTTTCAGGGACTATGGTGCTTCAATCTTTCTTTCTGTCACAACAGTGCAGGGGGGATATTGATTGACTCTATTTCTCATTGACTCGTCTTACCTTGATGAAATGATATTATGGTGTCTTGCCGTACCAATAACAAAGCAGGGAGGCTGTTGATTGTGCTTTGGTCCTTGGCACGGATATGGCAATGGTTGATGATAGTAGAGGGTTCTTACGGTATATTGGCTCTGTTGTGCGAGATTCATAGCGGAGTATCCCTTGTTCGACGGCTTTTCACCCCGGATGGTTTTCCCGGAGACTTTCATCTTACTTTTCTTTCTTTTCTCCTTTCCTTCCCTCTACGCCATGACCGAGGGCTATAATAATATATACATGTCTATTATATTTGGATGATGGCAACGTGGACGCTCGAGGAGCGCGGCCAATACCTCTTCTTCTATATCGGCAAACGACCCCTTTACCCAGCTTCTGTCCTTCAGCGGGTAAACCTACTGAGACTCCTGACTATTAGGAAACAGGTAGCAACACCGAGATACGAAGTATATAGTTTGTGTCGACACCTAAGCGAGGTTCAAAACCAATAAAGCGAGCACCGGCTGTACAACTGTTCACGGTCCAGACGAAGAACTCTTCGTGCTGTTTGGCGGTTGAGAGCACCAGCACAGATATAAAATATACAAGTGAGGGGGTGCGTTGCGTATGCAAGAATGTGAACTTTAACAAGACACCTGGGGGGTTACACTGTTGCGTGAACGTACAGCTGGCATCCGACGTGGAGATGACGTCTAAATGAAGACTGTGTCTACGGCAGAGACGGCATGCACACATCGGTTGCACTAAGTGCCTGAGGGAGGGGTTCGGTTCTTGGGGCCGTTGTGTTTGTCAATCGTGCTTACAACATGACGTTGCTGGCGGTGCACAAACCGACGACCAAATGGCCAATGACCACGCACCCGGATGACCATGGTAGCGTTCGTGGTCGTTGACGGTGATTACTACACAGCGATCCATAGGAGACATGAAGTTATTACGCTGGCAAACGTTGAGGTAGTTGATGACTGGGTTGATTTTGTCGGACCTGTGGATGCCGTACGTATATGACGGGACGCGCAGAGGATCCGACTCCTGACTAACTGATTGATCGATGAGAGGGATGAACACGAAAGCACCAATTTCAAAGTTTCTGGGAAGAAAATGTTGTTTAATTTGTTGCAAAACCATATCGCGAAGGGTTAGCAGTCTTCGGTACCACAGCCGCGAATGCCAACTGTATACAGGGATGCGGGCGGATAACGTGTTTTTGGTGGTGCTAAGTATTTTAGGGGATGGACGCGATAGGGTGGGTGTCCAAGTCGGGTGAGAACCAGACGAAAACAATCGTAGACTTAGCAAACAAAAAGCCGACAGAACCACATAATTGTCTACCTCTACTGGTTTATATTTGCTTGAAACCTACGATTTGACCTTGAGGCGAAAAAGCAAATGCTGTCTTCCATATTAGAATATACGAAAAGCTGCGATTATCAAGGAATCAAGTATGTACAAAGAGGGCAATACACGTTAGAAATTCCCACTCTTTAACATTAAGTTACAAGCACAAGCCGTAGAGCAAACGCGAATGATCCAGTTGAGAACTACCTGACTCTGAAAATGTGCCTCATGTTGTGTATTGCGTCGTAAACGGTGTGAATGGATTTAAATGGTAACAGGTGGTCTATGTCGCAGCGCCATCACCTTGGATGATTGACCCTCCTTTGGTATGGGTAACAAAACACACAACTAACGAACCTAAAACCGTTTCAGACGCGAGAGAACACCACTGGAAGCTGAACACCAACTTTGTATACGACGTATGCTCCCGATGTTTGGGCCAAACCTTGACCCTAGATATCAACAAACCGGCTGTTCAGGACATTTGACAGGGCAGAAGAAGTGACAACCAACCTTATCATCTGATCCATAAATCGTTATGAATCGGTAGATTTATATGAACACCGACTTGGCTGAAAAGGCCGTTTTAAGTCGGCGAACTGCGAACTGAGTGGGTTTCCAGATATGATCGAGAAGGAGATCATAATGCGTCTACCCTGAGGAGTGCGGCGGGAATGTGTGAGACACCCGCGAAACGCTAGGTGTTTGAGGAAATTCGATAGGTAGGAAGTACATGTTGACTCCACCGACGAAAACGTGTCATTTACGGTACGATCGATGGTTCGCAAGGCCAATACCTATTTCTGCGGGAGGTGTACATTAGTAATATAAATCAGAACGATGGATAGGTTTCGCACCCAGACCTAGAGACATATATTATGGAAGATGCATCTGAAAGGGCTGTGGGAAAATATTTTCCAAAGTGAGTGCGAACTACAGTAGGATGATCCCTTTTGTAATACTACCCTGGTACGGGTAACTCCGAGCAGGTCCCTCTACTAAGCAGGTCCCACAATGCCACTCACTTGTATATCCTTAGTAGTTCGTTTGTAATATTGCTAAGGTCACGGAAGGGAAGACGACGACCACTGATCGAGTGCGCGAGGCAAATCCTTTCATATCATCCCCTTGTTTCACTATACGCACATGCCAACAAGGGCATGTGGAAACCCTTTTATCTCGGTACCCAATGTCTTGGCTCCTGGTCCCTAACCTTTTTCAGGCTCCCAGGGCAATACAATAACACTAGCCCGCCCTGATGAGCCGTATATGCACAAATATGGGAGAATCGGGCAAGCACCGGTTCCATTTTCTAGAACTTGACTCGAAGATCTTCAAAACCCACTCCCAAACCTCTACTCTGTGATGCTACGAAGCCTCAGGATAATGCTAAAGCAAAAACCGAAAACGGAGAACGGAAAAGCGTGAAACGAAAACTCAGAAAACCCAGCGGAAAATGTCGGGGTCAGCAGACCCGAGAGTAATCGCCTACCATAGAATAAGGCGGGGTATGGGATACCATGTAGACAAAAAAACAATGAAAACGGCTAACTAACAAAAAGCAAAACACGCTGGGGTCCAAGGCAGGATGGACAAAACACCGACAGCAAACCCCCGAGCGGTAGCAGAAGCCTACCAGAACAATACGTACGAAATTTTGTTCCGCGCGAAATGAACATTGTTGGTAACCCTGCGGGGACGACGTCGAAACCGAGTGGAGGAAAAGCGGAACCCTTCCCCTATGAGACTAGGTAAAACCAAGGACAAGGAATAGCCCCCGAACAAGCATGACCAAAACCTAGAAAAAACAGAACTTTGAACACTCGGCCGTGGTGGTGGTGTGAGCGTCAACTAACCACACCCGCGCGTCGAGATTACCCTACGTTACTTTGGATCCCGCGTGCACTTGATCTACCCTGACGAACTTGGAGACACCAAGAACCTTCCACCCCTCCTGTCGAAGTCGTGTAGCGAGCCGGATAGAGCGAAAGCTTGATCGGTCCCGGGTCGTCCAGGAAACGCACCAAATATTCCCCGTCGGTAGTGGTAGGAGCGCTGATATTCCCTAACCACCACAAGCCATCGGCGGCTTTGAACCACAAATGGGCCCCGTTCGGATGCACTGTAGTGGCGCAACCAGTCAGCGCGTGGCATGCAGACGTAGCCGGGTGTCAGGAATCCCTCGACGTTGGCGCGGGAGAGTTCCCGTTGCGCAGCACTAATGCGCATCTGGCGGTATAGCCGGTTTGTTTGGCGGTGCTCGTTCGGAGTGCCATCCCAATAAAGCAAAAATTGTTGTCGTGAGGGCTAGAGGTCCATCTCGCGCTCGCAAGACGGGCGAGAGAGCCCAGTCTAATGCGTCTTGTACATCACCGCGATGAACCCACCTCAACCACGGACCGATTGGTGGCCCGTGATCTTTTCATCCTCGAATCGCTGGAGGGGTGACGACACGTCGTCCTGAGTGACGTGATATTGGGGGGATTTCTTGTTCAACTTGTTCAGCACGTATTGCGACAACCCATCCGGAAGATACTTAGGCATGTCGCCGCGGTCGTGGGGGTTAGTACAGGGCTTGCAGACCTCGACAGAGACGCGGGGGTGCGCATCCGCGCCGGACATGTCCGTGGGGAGATCCAAATAGAGTTCATCCCGAGGGGGGAACCGTCCGGTGTGTCGCCGGAGGGGCAGGGGCCGGCCGCAAGGATCTTGTAGGGGCCGGTCCATTTGAGCGCAAATTTGGCCTTGAGCACCTTCGCACCAGTGCCGGTCTTCACGCCTCGGTGAATAGTGGAGGCCGTATTATTATGTCAAACCCAATTGCCCACAACGAAATTGGCGGTCTGACGCAAAGCGTCCGAAAGGGCGTAGTTTCGCCGTATCACGCAAGAAACAGTCAGAGCATGAATTTCACGAACAAAATCGTTGGCGCGCTGTTGGCGATCCGGTGCCAGGTCGCAGTATGCAAGGTGATCGCGGGCCAAACTCTGGTGGCCGGCGACCCCAAAGCGGTCAAAAATAGGGGGGGGGCGCGGAAGCCTGCCCATGTGAACCTTGTTGGGGGCCATGCCGGTGGCGGCGCTGACCGAATTGTTGCAGGCGAACTCCACGTGAGGTAGTCGCGCATCCCAGTCGTCTTGGCGCTCGTTGACGACCATGACCAGCATTTGTGCCATTGCGTAGTTGACACGCTCCACACCACCGTTGCCGCTCGGGTGATAGGGGTTGGTGGCGAGTTTTCGGACACCAAGAAGCTTGTAGACGACGTGCGAAAGCTTCGAGCACAACTGGAGGCCGTTGTCCAAGAGGATACTATGCGGGCATCCCCAAAGACGAATGTATCGGTGGATAAGGATGTTGGCCGTACCCCGGGCCGCAAATTCAGTGGCCGTGGCACCGAACATGTCCGCGCGGCGGCTAAAACGGTCGGTGAAAAGTAAATATATGTGCTACCCCCGGGCGTGACCGGCAGCGGTTTGAAGTAGCCCACACGGACCGCGATGCCCGACCCCGACGGGAGGGGGATCGAGATGATGGGCCAACGAACCGTCAGTCGCGACGTCTTCCGCACTTGGCACTTCAGGCAGTGGCGCAGCCACCAGCGGGTGCAAATGCTCATTCCTATCCACCAATAGAAACATTCGAGCATGCGGAGTGTACGAGCTGTGCCAAGATGGCAGGAAGCAGTCGAATTTCAGGCTTGCATGATCCAAGGGCGCATGAGTAAAGGCACATAAATGCGCATGGGATCGTCACCTAAAAGACAAGGGGCGCGTCCCGCCGGTCGTAGGGAGCAGTGGGCCGGGGTTGGATTACGGACGAGGAGAACAATGTTTTCGTCAGTAGTATGAATGCGTCCTCTGCCAGCGAATTCCTGAATCTCCAAAAGGGAGGGGTGCTGGTGTGAGGGAAAACGCGCTAAACGGTCAGCGGCCAGGGCCAATGGCCGGCCGAGAATTATGTGTTGGTTGGCGGCGTAACACGTAGGTTCTGCCTGTTGCCCCCGTTCCCAGTCGGCGTGCGAATAACGTGCAGCGGAATCACCAAAGTGTAATTTGGCAGAAGCGCCGAGGGCGTCCAAGTCTGCAGTAGGGGCGGACGGAGGCCCCGAAGAGGTTGGGAGCCCTAGAAGCGGAGCGCTCGAGGGCGCTACTCGGTCGCGATCGGACGGGATGGGTACCGTCGGAACAGTAGTTAGGGCCCGATATGGGCCCGGGCCGACGGCCAAAGGCGGCCGAGGGTGCGGAACGCGCGGCGGAGTGCTGACCCGCGGAGAAGGCGCCCGAGGGACCCTGCTGGGTCCGAAACCATAATCAACATCGAGCTATGCGGCGCCGGCTGCAGCGGCTGTTCTGCGGCGTGTCCGACTGGAGATGTGGCCCGAAGGCGGCAGTGCCGGAGCCTCCAAAGGGCGCATACGGGCCGGTGGCGATAAAGTTGGCGGAGTAACCCCAAAAGGCACCGCAAAAACCGGAGTAATAGCGGCGTCGGCGGCAGGCACCAATGGTGGCCGGCCAAGGCGGGCAGCACCGATATCGACGAAAGCACAAACACGAGCGACGAATCTCACAGTAGGGGCAGCAAGGTCGTCAATCCTCATACGTGACCCGTGTGCGCGAAAATCGTGAAACTGAGTGGGGCTTAAGGGGAGCCCACCCAAAACGGCGCTATCGGGTCGGTGCACCAGCCCACCAAAGCCAATGCCGGGTACCGGCTTGGAGAGGGTGCGCAGGCCGCAGGCCTTGACGAAGTATTTTTTCTCGTCTACAGGGGTGAGGCGTGTTGAACCACTGCGGTCGTGCTCAGGTGCCGGCTGTGGCAGACGAGAGAGGAAATAGGCATTACCTTTGGCGCTGCCCTTTCGGTACTGGAGTGTGTAGTCGCACGCGGTGTGATACTCGAGCTACCGCTGGACTCGCGCGTTGTGGTCTCCAATTTTGCCGATATTTTCCAGAGCCTTGTGACTAGAAAATTGGCGAACCCTCGTTCCCAAAAGGTAGCCTCGAAGACGCTTGATCGCCCAAATAATGCTAACAGCTTCCAAGTCGAGCGGAGTCCAATGTAATTCTGTGTCGAGGGTAGAGCGGCTAACGTAGGCGATGGGCAGCACGGAGCTGTCTGGATGCTCCTGCCCAAGCGTAGCACCAAACCCATAGTTGATGGCGTCGCAGTTCACCCGGAAAGGGGGGGGGAGCCGTCCTCCGCGGCGTCGAAATCGGGGAAACCCAGGACCGGTGGGGCGGCGAGTTCTGCGAGCAAGTCACGCACAATGGCTTCCATGGCCGGCATGAACAAACCTTTGACGCCCTTCTTGACGAGGGCGGTGATTGGTCGGATCCGTTTGGACATATCGCGCAGAACCAAATCTTAGTACGTCAGACCGTGGGGAGCAAGCTGTTTCAGATTGCGGGGCATGGGCATACGCTGCGGATGACGCCATTTTTTGTATGACTACCCTGGTACGGGTAACTCTTAGCAGGTCTATCTAATAAGCAGGTCCCACGATGCCCCTCACTTGTGTATCCTTAGTAGTTCGTTTGTTTTCTTCATCAGGTCACGGAAGGGAACACGACGACTGCGACAACTGATCGCTGTGCGCGAGACAAATATTTTCGCATCATCCCCTTGCTTCCCTATACGCGCATGCCCACAAGGCATGTGGAAACCCTTTTATCTCGGTATCCACTATCTTGGCTGCTGGTCCCTAACCATTGTCAGCCTCCCAGGGCAACACCATAACATCCCCGTACAGCATTCACGAGTTGGATCGCGGCCCACTTCGACTCCTAACCCCTAACTCTAACCCTTTATCTATATTTTCGATAAATGGCAGGACAATTGGGACTCACCACATGCCATGTACGGACTGTGCGGTGTATCAGCAATGAGAGCATTTGGCTAGAGCAAGTATACTCGTCCCCCGACGTGTTCATCCAGACCCAATGTGGTTACGACATTTAGAACTACGTAGGGTGACCCAAGCCGAACACATGGTAGCTGAAGAATTTCGTATATCACGGATGAAAGCTCACCCCCGGTAAAACGTTTTTGACCTTTGACAATGTTATCACCGGGTGTCATTTTGTAGGAGTGTGTGGTATCAAACATACCCCTGGTGATAATCACCATGCACGGGCGCCCGGCAGCGGGGGGGTGTGAAGTTTACAGTTTTCGTGCACAGTTTGATTAAGACCGACGTCTTCGTATCACACTGTTGACCCTGGTGCTAACTAGTACTAAGGGGAGTCGCCGACCTATA
>JAYJMJ010299196.1:0-10153 GCA_036873875.1 Laminaria ephemera | reverse complement strand
CGGGAGGGTTACAGCAACAGACAGCGACCGGGGCGGAGCCGGAAACCAGTTGTTTCGGGCAGCGAGGGAGAGAAACCATAACAGGGCCCACAGAATCTGCGGCGGGTGTATCGACAAGTACATTACCTGCGATAGTGCCACTGCCGGTAGGGGGCGGGCGGCAGACGACCGTCCCGGCATGGATACGAGCCCGGACAGGGGGTTCAGCCCTTGCAGTAGGGGGGCTCCAGCATCAAGCGTCGAATGGGCGCAGCAAGAGGGGGACCAGGCGCCCGCAGCAGACGGGAGGTGTCTAGTGGAGGTTCCGCCGCCGGTGGAGCGCGCGAGGCGGACGACTCTCTCGGCAAGGGCGAGCTTAGGGACAAATGTATCAGGTGTCGCACCCGGAGGGCTCCAGCAGTCGTCGTCGCGCTGGCCGATGACGAGGAGAGATAGGAACGTTCTCCCTTTTCCCCACACCATCGGGGTTCGGCGTAATAGGGCAGCATCAGGTGATCGGCCTTCGCCTCGGCCGTCGTTGCGTCCGAGGTGCCATTCTCCATCGCCAGCTGCGGTGGGCCTAGCGATAGTGCCACGGCCGGTGGGGCGCGAGCGGCAGACGACTACCCCGGCATGAATGCAAGCGAGGGCAATAGGGGGCCTTCAGCATCAAGCGTCGAGTGGAGCGCAGCAAGAAAGGGGTCGGGCGCCTGTCACAGTCGGAAGGGACCCATCGCAGCTCCCGCCGCCGGTGGAACGAGAGAGTATGAGTGCAGCGACACGGGGCCCAGCTGTCGCACCAAGCAGGCTCCAGCAGTCGACGTCGCGTTGGCCGCTGCCAACGAGGGGTAGAAACGTCCCCCCATTGCCCCACACCATCGGGATTCGAAGGGGTAAAGCAACATCATGTGATCGTCCCTCGTCTCGACCGACTTCGCGTCCGAGGCACCGCTCGCCATCGCCTTCTGGAAGGAATATCATAGCCACTCCGCCCTCGCTCCTTCCAGGAATCTTGGGGCGCCGGCAACGGTCCGCTTCCCCTCCCTCAGGGATGTCGGTGCGCCCGCACCAGCGGCTTCGGTTCACGTTTTCCGAAGACACACGGAGTCAGGGGGCCTTGGTGCCTCGCGGAGAAATACCAGCCGGTCAGGGCCATCACCCGCGGCCATCCGAAGGTGTACCTACCCTCTCCGAGATTATAGCCAGTGCTGGAGCGTAGAGCAACAGAGCAGAGGGGGGGACGACTGGTTCGTCGTTGGTACCAGCCCCTCAAGTGGAGAACAGGCTCGGTGGGAGTCACGGCCTGCCGAATACTTCTCAAAGTGCTGGCAGAGGGACCACACGGCGACGGAGTCCTTCGCCAATGGAGGTTGAAGAAGAACACGTCTATATTTCGCAACACGGGACCCGGTCTCGGCGTGATATTCGTGTCACCGGAGGCATTGCGTGGGGTAGGAGGAAGGGTTCGATCCCTTCCCGTACCAGGAGAGGTCGTGGGGGCGAGGCAGCGCCCACGGAAAACGGGAGGGTGAGCAATGGACTCTCCCACCCCCCTCTGTTGACAAACGGGGTGGTTCCCGCATCTCAAAATGCTCGTCGTGCAGCGGAAAGCTTCGCCCAGCCGGGGATTTTAGGCGGGTCCACATCTGCGAGGACTAAGCAGGGTTACCGGGCTTTGCTTTCCAGCGACAGTGTTCATTGGAGGGTATAGTCTTCTCCCTAGATGCCATCGGACACGGCACCGAGATCGGTCCGTACCTAACGTACCTAAAACTTAGGTAAGGTGTTGAGGTCGTCTCCAGGTTCGTATCTAAACCCGGGTATTTCGTCGACGGGTATGCCCGATACCTGGGTAAGTATTTGAGCGTACTTGTCGTACCTAAAACTTAGGTAAAGTATCGAGGTCCGTACCTAACGTACCTAACACTTAGGTAAGGTATCAAGGCCCGTGCCTAACGTACCTAGGCGTCGGGTACGGGTACATACCCGGGTGTTGTACATGGGTATGCCTAAGTACGTACCTTACCTGACATACCCTTGCAAAATTCATTCAATAGTTTTCCACTTTCTCCGGTAAATATACCCATAACATTCGGGGAAACGTTAAATGACCCACCTCGTCGGGCTCCCTCGGGGGAGCAGCGGCGATGTCCCTCCTCGTGGAAGGCGATCTGCGGTCTCTCCTCCTGGCACCTCTTAGCACGCACCTCGGTCTTCTCCTCCTTCCCCTTTCCGTGCTTCCTTTCCTCCTCTTCTCTCCCCTTCTCCTCCTGCTCCTGCTCAGCCCACCCCTCTTCACCCGCTGCCGCCTGCCAGGCTCGCCCAAGCCTCCCATCCCCGTCTCTCCCTTCGTCGTCAAATTCGCCTCGTCCAGCACTTCTACCTTATAAACCCCCGCCCACTCGTCCTGCTCCTCGAACGCCACGATGTAACAGAAGAAACGAGGGCCCTCTGGCTCCGCCGCCACCACCAAAGCAGGCACGACAGGACCATGGAAAGCTACGGTCCTCACGATCGTCGCCAACAATGCTGATATCACCATTTTCACCATTGACGCCGCCTTATGCA
Organism: Laminaria ephemera; assembly: GCA_036873875.1. Lineage (NCBI taxonomy): Eukaryota > Phaeophyceae > Laminariales > Laminariaceae > Laminaria > Laminaria ephemera. The sequence goes on along the minus strand of JAYJMJ010299196.1, from coordinate 7,606 downwards.
ACATGATAATAAGGCCAAGCAGCATGCCACCTCGGCGTTAAAAGTGTTCGAGAATGATGACAGATTCGGCCATCGCCATCAATGAACTAGCTCGGAAATTTAAACGAGATTCACTCCCGGAAATGGTGATTGAATTCAAACGAGATTCACAGCCAGATCGCACCTTTTCGTCGTTGGCCCTGTGAATCTGTTCGCGGCGTCCTACCGTCATCCATTCTCCATTGCCCATTCTGTCGAAGTCTCGCGACGCCCACCAACTGTACATCAAGACACCCTGCTCCTCCGAAATAACAAGCTCAACAAAAACAACGGTGTGACCAACATTGGCTTTAGTGGGGCGGCGCCTCATAGTAGCAACAAAACGGTGATTATATGATTTGAGGGGGTGGTGGGGGGGGTGAGCGGGGGCGAATCCCCTTCTTCGAGTAGGTGGCGTACATCAAGTCACGTGTACGCGCCACTCAGCTGCAAGTAGTTGATGAAAAAGCACATTCCCGGATTAAAAGCTGAGGCAACCATCAAGGCAATACGCCTTCTTTTGAGACCTAGAATCTATTTTCTTTCCATTTTATTTCCATCCGACCTATTATCTACTACGCCCTACAATAATTTACTCAAGCTCCTTCCCCCTTGGTAACTCAGATCCGGGGTCACACAGCGACCACCCCTCCCCCGCCCGCTGCGGTGTTTGCTAACAGTTTTATCGCACAGACGGTGCAGCCTAGAGATCTAACAAGTGTTCCAGCTCGATAGGCGGCGAAGTTCAGCCCGCCCGGAGGGGCCTGCTCCCCACGTAGGGCCCGGAGACAAATTATTGCGACATAAACCTTTAATATACGCCCCAAAACTAGGTCTAGGTGTGCGTTGTAGTGGCTCCTTTTACCCTCTGCTAGGCGTGCGTCGACTTCGTGCAAGCACAAAGTCACAAGAGTATGATACTAGTACGAGTACGAGTATTCATGCCAATATCATAAAGTACAAGTGTTTATATGAACTACAAGCTCCCCCTTCGGGATGATGTTTTCTTGAAATCCCGGTGGTGTCGCAAGTTGGTTGATACCATAGTTATGACAACTTCCTTGCCGTCGGCCAGGTTGACACAGCTTCACGAGCTGCTCTCGGAGTGGTCGAGAGACCGCCGAATCGCGTCGGAATCGGAGTTGAGTTCGTTGATGGGAAATCTGCTGCACGATTGTAAGTCGTAAGGCCGGGTAATGTCTTCGTGAGACGCATGCTTAAAATCAGTTGTGCATGCCCCCCGTACAGACTTGGCGCGAGAGATTCCAGGTTCCAAGGGGGGGGGGGGGGGGTCATCGTCAAGTCGCTTGCGCGTTCGCCTCGGTCGCGAGTTCCACGACGACCGTTCGTTTTGGCGTGTGCCGATAGATGGGACGAGAGCTGGGGGGATATGGGGGGACATTTACCTTGGACATTCGACGAATGCTACTAATAGTACGGTAGAGGTGCACCTATTTTTTTCTGAGGGTCCCCACTTGAGGAGCCCTATACCTTACACAAACACTAAAAGGTGGGAAAAAAATGAAAAAGCAACCCGATGAACAATCCCATGGCCTAGGTGTAAAACGAAAATGATCGCATAACAGCAATGACATTCCGACGACATGGGTGAGGGAGTCCCGTAATTCAGAAAAGGGTTTTTTCCAAAAAGTGCTACCTCTATCGTAGCAGGCATCGTTCCATCACTAAGCTTTCATTTGCAGCTCTACTCACGCACACTCATCAGTGATGCGTTTGGTTACGCGATGAGGGCGAGGGGGGGTTATTTGGAGACAGGGCTGTGGGGAAAATCGATTTCCAGCGTCAGACGCGGGACCGCCTTCGATCCCATATGCGAAGGGGGAATAATTTGTCAATGAGTGTCTTGGAGCTGCTCGCCATGGTGGTCACGGTTTGGGCGTTCACGATAGACCCCAAGATGGCACCCCATTGTGTAGGCGAGAGTACGCTAATGCGGGGAGACGATATGGTATACCTGGTAGTTATGTAGCGCTGTCCACTATTAATAGACCACTCAGTCACAGTGACGAAGTGGTCTAGTCTAGTGCTACAAAAACTAACATTTTGTTGGTTATATAGCACTATGCACTAGACACCATAGTCACTGTGACTCTGTGATTGAGTGGTCTACAACGCGATATGATGTGTCGGCTGTTCACTGGGTCAATGGCTGTTGGGGAGAACGCGAACCAAGGGTGGGCGCACTAATGCGAATGCTCGGTTGCCTAGAGATGCACTATGGTTAGTACTTTAGGGCAGAGCACGTGCGCAGCGTTGCAAAAGTTCTGACGGACGTTGTGTCACGCTGGGACTGTCCCACCATCGCCCCCAACCTCCGTGTGCTTCGTCCCGACAGTGGTTGGCTGGAGCAGCGCCTAGTAAAGGCGGAAGCTCATCTCTATACCGACATCTTGGCCCCCAGCACATCCGATATTTAGCTAGGAGCTCAACTATGAATAGGCGCACGTACGAGTCTGGTCGCGGGTCTTGGAGTAACGTTCGCAAGTTGATGGATTTCCCAACGTATTTGGAGTCGAACGATTGAGACAACTACTAGGCCTGGGCATTGGCTGAATTTTCCTCGTGGTGGTGCAGGTAAAAATGTAACCCGGTTAACACTATTTCCGGCAACTGCCATGCTGTGCAGTATTTACATTGGTTGAACATAGAAGGGGGGCTTCTGATCACGACCCCCATGGTCCAGTGTGCCCTCAAAGGTGTTTCACGGTCCCACGAAACGGCGGGAAAGCCTTGATACGTCCGCCTACCGGTTTCTTTTCAGTATACCTTAAACGGGGGAAACTATCATCCATCGTGGGGTCCGGAAGGAAAAATGTGGCTTGTCTGTGTTTAGATCTGTGTCGCTTGCTAATGGCACGATCAGCCGAGTTCCTCGGCTGTGAACCTAGCCCTCGCACCTGCATGTAGTTTTAGTTCTGCCCTCCGCATCGTCTGACATCTCCCCCTCGTTTTCCGAGCTGCGTATTTCCTCCACTCCATCCTCCTTCGCCCGATCCGGTTCTTGCCAAAATTTCAACATACTACATAGGACAGCAGTCCCAGCGCACCTTGACGTCCGTCTCCACCTTGCCAACTTGGGTGCTTACTCATCACGCGGCTCTAAGCCTCTCTTCTCCGTTCGCTGCGATATCCACGCTTTTTTTGCAAGCAGTGCCGTATTGAAAAAAACTGCGATGAACAATTCCGCTGCGTCTCTGGCCATCACCCTCAGCTGGTGCATGCCCGAGCACTAGTTTTGCACGCGAACAAGGTCAGCGCCGCATTCCTCTCGGAGTTCTGGCACCATGTTGGGAAGGCCGCAGGTCCGAACTCCACCGCGGCCGGGGAGCAGCCGAGAATAGATACTTGTACGTACCAGGTATACAAAGCAGGGGCGTGGAAAGTTGCAGCGTGGCGAAACAAAAAGGTTTCGCGCTTTTGTGTATCTGGCACTTTTCAGATAGCATGCTCATAACTGGTAGAGAAACACGTTAGGGTATGTGGACAAAATCCAAGACAAAGGCTGTCTCGCTGGATGGTCTATAGCCTCCGTGGGCGTCTGGGTGGCGTGTATGGGGCGGACGCGTAGGCTTGAGCGTGCCTCAGTTAACAGGAGTACGTACAGTAGCCAGTCCAGCTCTGTTGATTGTACTTTGGTGCGTGGTACGGATATGACAATGGTTGATGATACTAGGGAGTTCCTATGGTAGATTGGCTCTATTGTTGCGGGATATTCATAGCGGAATATCCCCGGGTCGGCGGCTTTCACACCGGATGCTTTTCCCCGGTGACTTCTACTTTACGCTTTACTATCTCTTCTACTTGCTCTACTTGTCTTCTATATTTGGATGATGGTTACGTGGACCCTCGAGGAGCGCGATTACTATATTGATACTTCTACTCTTCTCTGTCGGCAACCGACCCCAGTGCGCAGCTACTGTCCGCCAGCAGGTAAACCCTTTGAGAGTCCTTAGTAGGTCAGGAAACACGATGTATCGTAGAAGGATTTCGGCCTGTTAAAGGAGCTTGGGTGCTGTGAGAATACTCCCGGGTGAGGGAGAGAGCTGAGGGCCCTTATTCGAATCATGTCTGAGGGCAAGTTCGATGAGGACTGGAGGGCGTTGGTGGAAATGACAAAGATGCTGAGTGGTCCTACCGGACGAAGTTGGTGCAGCTACGATTACTGACCGCAAGGAGGAGTAAACTCGAAGCAGCTATCCGGCTTGGCCGATACCATAAAGTAGCGGTGAAATTCGAGGATATCTTCTATATCGAGGATCGACTCGAGCACACTCGATCCGCCATTCTAACGTACTCTATTATTCTACACGATCTGCGAGGACTCTCACTCCAGGTGGAAATCCAGAAGAAACCGCAACCTGTTGCCCATGCAAGAGAAGGGTGCGAGCATGGCCAAGTGCGAGCCTAAGCTTGTAGCCCCACTTGGTACTGCGGGAGAGAGCACCGCACCGCAGCAGCAGCAGCGGAAGCAACAGCCTTGGCAGATGGCAGAAACGGACAATGTCTTTTTGCCTGATGATGGAATGATATTGGAAGAGGAAGAAGGAAAAGAGCTGGATGATGTGATGGTTTTGGGAACTACTGGTATGGTGGTTGTGGAAGGGGAGAGAAAGGTGAAAGAGGACGGGCAGGTGGAATATGTCGGACGGGGGGGTTTGGACCAGCAGCAGGCGGACACCCCGTACCACTCTGAACGGCTGGGAACTCTAGCCCCCGGCCCTCAGGATGGCGATGAACAGCGTGGTCGAGCGCAAAGCGAGGTGTCCCAGCAACAGCAGCAGCAGCAGCGGTGGTTTTTGGCATACGAGAGTAGCATACGAGAGTAGCGAGAGCGCGAGGAGATTTTGGGATGACAGGCGATTTCTTGGTGGTCTGGTTGGAAAGCTGAACTACGAGTCGTATTCATCGTGCTGCGTGGGAGCGAGTGATGGTGGTCAGCCCAACGACGTGTGGGAAAGAACTGGCATCGGCACGAGCTGGGTAGGAAACCAGGATCTACAGCAGGGGCCACAACAAGACTGGGGTGCGTTGCCGGACAAGGGCGCTGGGCAACATCGTCCACCTTTTGGACCGGATTGAGAATCTCAGGTCTTATTATGGTCTTTCCTTCTTCTGGTGTTGGGGTGCATGGTGTTTATCTGGTATGATTTTTTGGTTTTTGCTCTCTTGTATACCTGATTGATAGTACAGCCAGTACAGCCGTAGGAAGCCTGTGACTGTCTCCTTACTAGAGACAAGTTATAGTTGGAATGGCCCCTTCGCCCATAGGGGGCATACATTGTTTGGTATAAAAACATTTCAGGTTGCACCCCCCGCCAGGGCTGGTTTGTGATTGCGTGCGACGATGATTTTGCTTTGCTTGTTTTTTGCGTCGTACTCGAGTACACTGAGCGCAGGCGTGAGATGCTCATGAGATGCTGGGCAGGATATACGAAGGTTAGGTCACACTGCTTAGGCAACGCTGATGATGATGCCGTCTGTTGCAGCTGGTACAATATCGTTAGCATGCCGCAACGAGACAAGCTCTCTACTAGATTGCATGCATACACAACTGATGACTGCCCAGCTAACACTGACTTCTGACTGCTCTATTTTCTGTTGTATGCACAATAGTTTTGGTACTTTGGTTAATTTTCAATCAACCATTTGACCCCAGACCGCAAAAGGTCAGCGAGCTTTGGTGTCTGAGAATTTTCTACGCGTTTGATATAATACCACAATCTGTTCTTACATATCATTGGTAGATAGTTAGGATGAACTTCCGGGCCTGGTTGTGCCTCGCGCAGCAGTAGATTGACGATCTTTTGTCCTATACAGTACTGTGTACTTCTGGGATGGATATCTGCTTGACAATCTCGAGGGGACCCCACTATAGTGCGGTTATTAGACTAAGAAACTACTCGTGAAACAAGGCATAAATAAAATCTTATATAGTGATTCTGGGTGGAGATGTGTGTATGTGTTCTTCACATTAAACTGATCTTCCACCCTGATGCTGTACTTTATGCGGAAAAGCAGTATAGCATTCATCAAACTAGACAATGAAATGCAGAAAAATACCATTTTCAAAAGCCTAAAATCGGTTGTCTGCCTCCTCAAAATTCCATCAGTAAATTTTCAATACTGAAATGCAGAAGAATATAATTTTCACCGTTAAAATCCTTCTGATGAAAAAACACATCTTCAATCCATGATCCTCCCAATTCCCAATTCTGCTCCTCCTAAGCATCCCCGACCCACTTAACAACCTCGTGACGTGTAGCGAGGGGTTTGCACTCTGATTAATTATTACTCTGAAACAAAAACACGGTTTGGATTTGAGCATTTGAAATCTGCGATGGGTATGTATCAAATCTGGAATATGATAGCCTTATGAGGAGGATTTGCGATATTCAGGAGGAGTAGGAGGTATGAATGGTGTTTTGGCGGTGAGTAGGAGTAGGTAGGTATGACGAATGATCAATCCTGCGGAAACATTAGCAGCCATCCTTGTGTCGATGGGTTTTGGTGTGTACCCAGCCGGGAGGCAGTTGTCTGATTCTATGGTGAGTTTTGGGACTACGGTGCTAGTACACTCATTAACCGAAAATTATATACGTAGCTAACAGGGAACGCAGCAAAAGCAGCATTTTTTTATGCATAAACGTAATAACGCGTAACCAATATGCAGTTGGCGTACTTATTTGTTTGCGTATGAATTACCTGCAGCTTGTAGCTGTTACCTAGCGAACAAATATGTTTTTCATTTTGTATTGTGACAGCTGTGCTTTGCACAGCAAAAGTGCCAAATGCTGTACAACGTCACAGGATAGTGACCCCCCCCCCCCCATTCATGCCCCCCCCCACTCTTTATTCGAGTGCGCACGTTGCTATTACGTACAAAATCCATTGAGCAAGGGGGGACAGTTGGATAACAGGTTTTCTTATAATCCAGAGATACTCAAACGATTATGTACGTATTACACGAGTAATGTTGAGTGCAGACGAAATGACCAATACTCCAGCATTTATTATGCGAGTTTACCGAATATCGTATCATATATACGTGAAATCAAGTTGCCCAACTGTTTAGAGGATCGTTACTTCTTTATCACGGTATCTTATCAAGTAGGAGCATGGATTAAAACTCCTGAAGCACTATGGTACCAGGTGGTGTCGCTCTTCCGGGAAGGAATATGCGGAATAACTTGATCCTCGACTTAACAATCTCGTAACGTGTAGCGAGGGGTTTGCGCTCTGATTAATTGGTACGCTGAAACAAAAAACACGGTTTGGATTTGTGTCATCCCGATGTCAAATAGGCGCCGAGTCAACTCTGGAATATGATAGCCTTATAGGGAGGATTTGCGGTGTTCAGGGGGAGTAGGTGGTATGAATGATGATTTGGCGGTGAGTATGAATAGGTAGGTACGATGAACGATCAATCCTGCAGAAAGTTTAGCAGCCTTGTGTGGACCAACGACCTTTGCGACCTGAGGTGGTATACTGGCAGACATTTTTCTAGGAATTTGTATGCTGGTACTTTGACGGGAGAATTTTCATCTTGGTTTCGGTGCACATCTCCGCT
>JAYJMJ010299186.1:0-10153 GCA_036873875.1 Laminaria ephemera | reverse complement strand
CACACAGCTTGCAAAGATGAGTTTCGACGAAATCCTAGATCTCACAGCTGTTGTGTTTTTTTAATTTTTTATAAAAATCTTACACTTCAGTACCAGGTACGTACCCTGGTATATGATATGTTTTGTGTTCTTCTACACATAATTCATCGAGCCTCGACTACCACCATGTGTGTTTATGTCCCGGCAGTCGGGCAGAATCTTCTTCATTCTGTACTCGTGCAACGAGCACCATCATCGTACGATTATGCCATCATTATGCCATCGTGTACGACTTGAAAAATCATACACTTCATTCAGTATAAATATATTATATATGATTTGTGTTTTTCGCGTACAATATTATTCGTGGATAAGGGGCCGCTCTCTCTCTGGAAAAATAGACAGACTTGCTTAAACTTATCTCGGCCTATCCAGAGGTTGCCCTCGGTATATTCTCCCACCTCTCAGCAATCCTCAGCTCTTAATAATTGCCGACGGGAAAATTATTTTTTCCGGAACGATCCCTGGACCTGCCTGGAAATCCTTTTTTCCTCTTTATATTTATTTTTATTGGCATGTTTTTTAACCTACTTCTTCTGCTCACACTTCGAAGTGAATGCACAGACCAAACTCCGACAGCCACACAGCAGGATCTATCTACGTACCGCAACCACAGCAGAATAACCTGCGATCGACCGTGCACTGAGCAGCAAAGTACATACAGAAGTATGTTCGCGTCGACCAGACAGCTGAGTGCGACAACGCAGCAAGCAGGCAGAAAAGAAGAAGACTTTTAAAATATTTGTCGTTGTTGCCGAGAGCCACCATGTACGAGTGTTCTATGTTTCCTTTTTTCCTCTTTGTTGCTGTTTGTTGTTGTTGTTGTTCTTTGAACGATGGGTTATAAAGCCAGCAACAACTAGCTTGGAATTTTACCAAGTACCGCTGACACTCAGCCTTGTGACGGACCGCCGTCTAGACGTTATATACTGTTTTTAGACTTAAGGTGTGACTGACGACGTGACCTAAAGCAGCCGTCTCTTTGCTGCCACATCACCCATAAGTTCCACGCTGCTGTGTGTGTGTTTTATTAAACTGCCTTTCCACCCATCGACATCCAGCACACGCATCAGTGTTCTTGCCGGTTCGTTGTCCTAGACAGACAAAAGCTCTGTAGTCACAAACTTCGAGACTGACATATACGTCGCAAGTACATCAAGATACCAGGTACATACGGCGGTATACTCATGCATGTGGCGTCCGGGTTGTTTTCCTGGAGCGTGGCGGCGGGCCTCTTGGCATTTTAAAGTCGCCAGTTTGCACCTACGATCAATCATGGACCTCTGTCCGCTTCACATAGTTTGTTGATTTGTCCTTCTTGAGCGAGCGTAGCGGGCGGCGAATGCCGCCTGCGGAGCGAAGCGCCTTGTACATAGATACATACATGCATGTATACAATACCAGGTACATAGACTTACTTAAAGTTATCTCGGGAAAGATGAAAGGTCCTCCTCTGCTTTGTTCTGCCTGCCCGCTGCTGCTGCTACTGCTGCTCTGTTCCTTTAGAGTGTCTAACAGAGTGCTCCTCTGTTGTTTGCGTGTGTGTTTTTTGTGTTGGTGTTTACGGGCATATATGAAGCCCCCATTCTATGAGAGGGTCCCAATTGACTTGGCAGCATTTCCCCGCTGCTAGGGGCACTTTTCTTAGATGCGATGTGGGGCAAGAAGAGAGAGCCTTCCTTCGCGATATTATCTGTGAAGGACGAGAGAGTGTCATAGAGCGCGCAAGGCGATCTCTGACATCGGCATATCGGTCTCGTTATGTACCGAATATGCCAGGGTGATCGGAATATCTTCGGAATAATTATACTGTCCGTTGGATCTTCCGATCAAACATGTGTGAGGATCATTCTACGTACCTTTTCCAAAACCTGTCCTCCACATTTGCCAGCGTGAGTTCGAATCTCATCGTCGACGCCAATATGAAGCCCCCATTCTATGAGAGGGTCCCAATTGACTTAGAAGCATTTTCCCGCTGCTAGGGGCACTTTTCTTATATGCGATGTGGGGCAAGGTGAGAACCTTCCTTCACGTTATTATCGGTGAAGGACGAGAGAGTGTCATAGAGCGCGCAAGGCGATCTCTGACATCGGCATAATATCGGTCTCGTTATGTACCAAATATGCCGGGGTGATCGGAATATCTTCGGAAGGATTATACCGTCCGTTGGATCTTCCGATCAAACATGTGTGACCATCATTCTACGTACCTTTTCCAAAACCTGTCCTCCACATTTGCCCGCGTGAGTTCGAATCTCATCGTCGACGCCAATATGAAGCCCCTGTTCTATGAGAGGGTCCCAATTGACGTGGCAGCGTTTCCCCGCTGCCAGGGGTATACTTTTCGTATATGCGATGTGGGGCAAGGAGAGAGCCTTCCTTCACGTTATCTGTGAAGGACGAGAGAGTGTCAAAGAGCGCGAAAGGCGATCTCTGGCATCGGCATATCGGTCTCGTTATGTACCGAATATGCCAGGGTGATCGGAATATCTTCGGAAGGATTATACCGTCCGTTGGATCTTCCGATCAAGCATGTGTGACGATCATGCTACGTACCTTTCCCAAAACCTGTCCTCCGCACATAGTCGTACTCTACCTACTGCTGTATATGTATGATACGAGCACAGTAGAGGTCCCTCTATAGAGCGTGTTAAGTAGTGCCGGTTGCCAGCTATAATGCCTGTGAAATCGTTTGGCACAGATGTGGGAACAACCAGTAACAATGTCAGCATTCGGAGTAGTGCCGGTTGCTGTTGTAGTGTCGGTGATTCAGGCTGGCACATACCGGTATTATAGGGGGACCACTACTGTACGAATTTATTATTTGTTAATGTGTAATGAATCGGCCGACTAGCCCGGGCTTTGTTAATAATGACAGCAAACGAACGAATTGCAAATTTTCCGCATTCAGTCGTCACTGCGTATGTACGTTTCTTCTTTATTACTTTCTTAATTTTACATTATTTGGTTTCCTTGGTGATGGCATGCGGTGTAGTAGTCGGTTTCAGCTGCGAGTCTTGAAACGTATGTACCAGTATAAACCTGATACCAGGTACGTACGTACGTTGACTTCGGATTTCACTTTTACCTATTTTATGGCGGATGTATGGTACGACTTGCTTAATTAAGTTATGATATACTGATATACGCGTACCACTTTTGATTTGTTTTGCTTTTTTCCCTTCTGGGTATTCTTTCACTCCAGAGTGACTGGAGCCCGTCCTGTGAGCACGGACTTGATTATGCGAGTGTATGTGAGAACAACAGCAGCAACAGCAACAACAACAACAACAACAACAACAACAACAACAACAACAACAACAACAACAACGACGACGACGACGACGACAACAACAACAACAACTACAACATGTAGGTACCAGGTATATTTTATCTCGACATGATGTGGACAAGGCAATGCAGCATCACGTGAAGACAAGGTATCACGGGGGAAAAAAAGGGAAATGCCCTCCTGCTTTGCTCTGGCTGCCTGCTGCTGCTGCTGCTGCTGCTACTGCTGCTCTGCTCCTTTAGAGTGTCTAACTGAGTGCTGTGGTACAGGCAGTTGCTCTCTTTCTGTGGAGGTGTAACGAGCACCACGTCCGTTGGCGGTAGTCATCAAGGATCTCACGTAAGACACAGCAGCAGGATGGGTGAACACCGTGTGGACGTTCTGACAGATGAGACAGGACAGGAAGAAGTGAGAGAGAGGGCGACTCGCACTCTCTCCACGTCTGGAAGATATCCACCATTGGGTGGCACAACGACCCGTGGAGAGCAAAGCCCAGCGAGGGATGACAACCTCCCGTGGTGGTACAGTAAGTTCCGCGAGGGGAGGACAACAAGTGGAACCCTTCTCGAGAACGCTTCGAGGACCACTCTGTGCGTCACGAAGGGTTTCCTACAATATGAGTAGGCACGTTGGTTCAGGGGACCTGGCATTTACATCACCCCCCAGTTTTAGTGGTGTTAGAGCGCTCACTCCTCCAAAACTAAGAAATAATTAAGACAGGTGTCCTTGATATACAACATCACAACATACCTCCTGACACATAAAAGGGGATAGACGACGGGTGCAAAAACATAGTATGTCCATAAATAAACTATGTGGGTATTTCGCACAACATTCAGACAGAAACGAATGTGACAGGTACCGGTGACAGAGAAATATACTACCTTGAGTAGGTATGATGTCAGGATTTGACGATGGACATTATGTATAATACTCGTTGGCAACGAATGTTGGGGTTTGGGACGCTGCGGCCTGCAGGGCTCGAGATACATGACAAGAGAAAAAATAATACGCGTGGGGAACATGGAATGATCTTCATCTAAAAATATTTCTGACATTTTGGAGGTGCTGGCAACTGGGTTACATCGTGGCCAAAAATGGATGCGAACCAACAAAAGCACCATGCATATCGAGCGTTCGTGACAAGCCTCTTGATATACAGGGATAAGACATGGCGAACACTCGTGCGTCGTTGATTTTACAGAAACGAGACGACGGGAAAAAAGAGTGGACAAGTGTATAAATGTACACGAATGAGTACTACAAATCGGAAAAGCATTGCCCAGATTGGTTGTCGAAACTCACGTGGTGGGTGACTTGCATCGATTGTGTACGTGTCGTGCTCCGAGGGACGACAGAAATATTGAAACTGTTGGCCGACCCACGATTTGTTCGTTTCTCAACAATGGGGATTGAACTGGTCGTGTGGTGCAGACATAACGTGTGTAAGAAAATCAAAAACAAACGACAAAAATCATTGATTATTTTACCAGGTGTGCTCCCGTTCGCACTACCCCCCTATATCTGGGAAGCCATATTAACTATCGTTACCGCCCAATGGTCGGTGAAGAACCTATGACAGGTATTTAATGTATGAACCGACAATTACTAAGAACAAAACAAGAAATTCGTACAACATGACTCGAACGTTGACACCGTAGATTAGCCCGTTGGTATTATTGCCCTTGAAGGTCCTGATGACAGGAGAAAACGGACAGGGTTACCGTGCTTGACTACGTAGTAGATACCTAGAAAAACGACTTGGTCATAGTTCTAATAACGAGTCGGGACAGGCTACCGCAAATGGTATCTAGAACACATACACTACACACGTTTCGCATCGGCGCCAAGACAAATTTGGCCAGTGTAGCAGAAGAAATACAAGTAATTGGTAAACAAAAAGACAGAAAATACGACTCGCGTGTGTACATATCATGCTGAAAAAAACAAAATGGCCGCGGTATTCGTGGGGACAGCATTCAAAGAAAAAGGTGCGCAGCACATCGCACTCAACAGATGAATTCAACAATGAAGCCATGCGGGTATCGGAACCCGACGTGGAAGACCACGTACAGATAAGACATGAACATAAAACAAGCGTAAGACAGCACAAATCAAGACTGTGGTCACCGCATACTGCAAAGTGGCCTGACAAGAGTCATGATGAGACACTGGGCGTGCACCCTGCCGTTGATAAAACTGACGCTAACAACTATGCGCGCGCAAGACAAGCCCAAAACAGTGTCACGTGATATTCGTGATTACGGACGAGGTTGTCGCTTAGGGGGATCAAATGCTGCCGGATCCTGAGACAAAATTGCATCACTGTACGAATCTACCATTTCCCAACATTGCGGAAACACTCTATAATGACGCCAAGCACCTAGCTGCGGAGGATAATCCTTGAGCTTGAGGTGATACTGGAAATTAGCTAGCGAAGCAGCGCCTACCCCCCGTTTATGCCCGTCTATAGCTTCCACAGTATACGGCCCTATAGTGACTTTATCCAGTGCGCCTTGAAGATCGGGGACGTGGAGGGCTGTTCCGAGGAACATGTCATCAAGTGCATCGAGGTCGGGGACAGGGGACGATATGGGGACATTGAATTTTTTCATACGACCGAGATGGACAGTAATTTCCGAGGTTTCACCATCTTTGGTGACACGGTAAATGGCAGGGGAACGTTTAGTTCTGACAGTATACGGGCCATGCCAAGGGCTGTACAGCGTGGGATTGGGACCGTCATTTTCGTGATGTGGGCGATATGGGCGGTGTATTAACACTTGGTTGCCCTGCTTGAAGCTCGGAAAGGACAAACTCTCATTCGCAACCGCCTGCTTGTTTGCTCGTTCTTTAAGATTTCGGCGGGCCAACTCGTACGCGAGCTGAAAGTTTTCAACAGTGCGGCGGGGGTAGTCAAGTTGGGACTGCGGTTGGGGTGTCGCGGGGACACCTAAGATGAGGTCGACAGGTAGTACGGCTGGTCGTCCGAACATGAGATAGTGGGGAGTCTCGTCGAGTGTGGAAAAATACTTAGTGTTGTGCGCAAGCTGGACATACGGTAGCAGCTCTGCCTAATTATCACATGGCAAGGTGCTATGCATAGACACCATACTATACTATGGACCGTACTGTGTACACGCCCTAGAACAGAATTTCCTTGGGGACGGTAGGCAGCGGTGTGCGTTTTCTTCTATCTGAAGACAGTCTGCAATTCTTTCACAAGCTGGTTTTCAAATTCAGCTCCTTGATCAGAATGTAGCGTTTCGGGTGGTCCGAAAATGAAAAAGACACGTTCGATGAGATTACGGACGACAGTGGTGGCCTCTTTATTTTTGATGGCTATCAAAATGACAAATCTGATGACATAATCGATCACCGAGAGGATATATCGGCTGCTTTCCGGCATAGACTTGTATTCCACTAAATTGACTGCGACACATTGGAATGAGCGTGTGACTGGCCAGTGTCCCATGGGTAATTTGGGCGGCGCCGGGACGTTTTGCGGTGTTGACAAGACAGACAATTAATCGACGTGTTGACGCACATCGTCATTCATAGTGGGCTACCAGAAACGGTCACGGACTTTGTCAAAGGTGCCCTTGAAAGCTAAATGACCGCCCGAAGCGGGGAGATCATGACAAGCATTAATCACTAATTTTCGCAGTGATGTGGGTACGACAAGTTGATCCCGAACGCCTACGTAAGTGGCCGGGGAGGTCCGAGCGAAAGAGTAAGTTTTCGCGGTAGTTCATCGTGTGCTCAGAATGTTTAGGTGGGACAGGTGCTGATTTTGGCAGCTTGAGATAATCGAAGTACGAACCAAATTCTTCCGTTTGGGATTCGAGTAGTTTTGAAGCATCGAATACTGGAAAGACAAACAGTGCGCCCTCGAATAGTTCGCGATCACTTTCGACAGGCGCTATTTCATCTACGTTGTGAGCGGACACTTCGTGATCACGAGTGGCGGGCGGATAGAATGGCTGGTTATCCGGCACATTCCGACAAATCGCTGCAAGTCGAGGTTGAGACGGGATTAGTTCTCCTCCACCCTTGCTAAACACGCGAGACAGGGCGTCGGGTACGACGTTGAGTCTACCCGGGACATGTTGTACGGTAAAGTCGTAGTTCTGTAAGGCTATGGCCCATCGTGTCAACGTGTTCGATGTATCCTGTGTTTGATATAGGTGGGTCGGTGCTTGGTGGTCGGTACAGCATGTGAAATGGCGATCCCACAGATACGGACGCCAGTGTACGGACGTCCAGACAACGTCACAACATTCTTTCATTGTTGCGCTGTAATGACGTTGGCTTTTAGTCAACCGGTGACTGTAATACGCGATGATATCTAGATGTTTTCCATCTTTGCTTGGTTGGGCGAGAAACGCGCCTGCACCAAGTTCGGATGCATCGGTATGTACGACAAATTCCCGTCAAAAATCTGGGAAGTGGGGGACAGGGGCTGAAGACAATACGCGCTTGATGCGTGGAAAAGATTTATCTTGTTCAGCACTCCAAGCCTTTTTGAAACGGCTTTTCAGGACAAAATCTTTACCAGTGAGTAGAACCAGTGTAGCTGTGATTTCAGCATAATCTTTGACAAAACGCCGGACAAAATTGACCATGCCTACGACTGACCTAAGGTCTTTGATGCATGTAGGCGTAGGCAAATCATTGATTGCTTGAATATGTTCGGTACTGATTGAAATACCTTTCGCGGAAATGACATGACCAAGATGTTGTATCTCTTTCTGACTGAGTTGGACTTAAGACGGTTTAAGAGTTAAGCCGGCTGCTTGTAATGCGGCAAACAGCTGCTCAAGAGATATGAGGTGAGTTTCGAACGTTGGATTTGAGACGATGATGTCGTCCATGTAAGAACTAATGCCTGAATCGGGGCCAAGGTGACCTAGAGTCGTAGACATCATGTGTTGAAACAGCCACGGTGCGCTGCAAACTCCAAAAGGCATACGCATAAAACTGTACTTGTCGGTGGGAGTGACGAATGCAGTCTGCTCGACGTGGTCCACATCCACCGGTAGCTGCCAAAACGCACTCAGAATGTCGGCGACCGAGATGAAAGCTGCGGCTCCCACTGCGTCCAAGCACGTCTCGAGATTCGGGAGGGGGCAGCTTTTCCGGGCAATGCGACGGTTAAGGGTATGACGGTAGTCTACACAGAACCGTGGGCTGCCGTTTTTCTTGGCGACAATGGTGACAGGGCTACCCCAAGGACTCGGCCATTTTTCGACAATGCCCCACTCAAGCATGTCATGGACACACTTATCAATAACACTAGAGGTGCGTGGGTTGGAACGGTACCGGGCTCTATCAACCACCCGCGTATCGGCTGGTAGAGGAAATGTTGCTTTTGCAGTCGTGCAGCGACCTAACTCTACCATGGACAATGAAAAAACGGGACGGTACTTTGAGCACAACGTAAGTATGGTGTCTTAATGGTCAGTGGTACTGATCGGTAGAGATGACTTGTACTTGTTGAGGTGGATCTGAAGGATCTTCCAAGATACATTGATACAAGTTGAAGTAACGTTCAATGATTGCTGTAAGCTTTGATGATGAGAAGCCCCCACAGCAACCACTCCAGTCCACTTGATTGCCAGCAATCACCGGTTTTACCAGACCAGCAATTAAAACATTTCCACGTGACACCAGCTTCTTTCTGTTCCTCGGAGTACTTTGATCTCCGTTGTGAGATCAATTACTTATCAGCGCGTCGCGCGAGAGCTATACACGACGGTATGGCCTCTGATTCATGAGTCCAGTTTGATTTTTTGCTCTCGTTTACATCGCGTGACTTGCTCTTGAGATTGCATCACAAAGTTGCTCTGCTCAATCGGTATACGTTAGTCGACGATACACTACTGTCGAAAACACACACCACATAACGACAAGTACACGGTAAGATCAAGGTTAACACCTACACAACAACGGAACGACATCTCGACCAGCGCCGGGTTCTACCTCACACATTGAATTCTAACAGCGAATTCCAACAGGTTATCAGCCATCGATTTACGCCATCTGGCGCAAGACAAGAAGAAGAAACGGAGACTTCGGTCTGCGGTACGACGCACACCATTCTGGTCACTATCAGAAGAGGACCTCCAGCCGGGACTGCTGTAGGAGTACGAGTCACGAGGATCTGGAAACGGGACAACAATAACGTCGAGCGTGTGACGGTGAAATATAGAGTTCGCCAACATCACGACGCTCATACGAGCCATCCCCAATTTCGACGGCACACCGAGCTAATTTCAGGACTGTAAACGCTCTATACGCTCCAGCTTGCTCAACCGGGTATGTTTGGAATTTTAGATGGTTGTAAAAGGCGTCAAGATTTTTCACACCGGTACTACGTCGAAGCACCACGAATACCCCGGCGCACAGCGTACATGGAAACGCTGACGGGGGCGACACGGACAACGTTGCTGTACAGCAAGGTCTAGCAGAAGATCTGCAGAACGCAGGTGCCAGCCCAGCACTGGATATTGCAGCCACGGTATTTCGTCTTGGCAATCTACGAACTGACAGTTCCGCGGTGACTACGACACGTCGTGCAACTGCCAAACAGCAGCATCAAGACTCTCACATCGAAGGCACATCAGCAACACGATCACCATTGAACGTGACAGAGCTTATCAAGTGAGATCAAACAAACGCAGCACTGGTCAGCGTTCTGCTATTAATCACAACAGGACCAGCAGGGAGCCTGATGTCCAAGTTTTAGTCCAAGCTCGGAAAAAGAGCAAACGGACAGGAGGCTTGGCGAGCGCTGCTCGTCAAGTATGAAAACAACTCCACA
>JAYJMJ010299158.1:0-10153 GCA_036873875.1 Laminaria ephemera | reverse complement strand
CCCCCCCCCCCCCCCCCCCCCCCCCCCCCCCCCCCCCCCCCCCCCCCCCCCCCCCGGACTCATTTGTTGCGTGCCTTAGTCATTTGACCATTGACCACGCATCCCTTTCGAGACGGAGCGCACATATGGAGGGCGGAGGGAATCATTGTCATGCATGGCCGTAGTCTGTCAGACCATAGTGGCAAATATAGCGGGGGGGGGATACTAATTATCAGGCATGGCCGTAGTATCAAGACCATAGCCCCTCGCATCCCTACAGTGCCGGAACGGAGCACGTCGGGTTTTCACCGACCAGGCAGACTTCGCGTGCACCAAGCGCGAAACGCCGTGAGGAGTTCGGCGAGTCGCATGAAAGGTGAGCTGCATTCCACTAAGAACCACGCTACGATAGAGGCGCACCCTTTTTTTGCTGAGGCTCCTCACTTTTTTTGGTGCTCTATATCTCTCCCAAAAAAAAAAAGGACGATTTCGAGAAAACTAAAAGTGCTACCCGATGAACAAATCCCATGGCCTAGGTATACAGCGAAAAGTATTGAAAAAAAATAATGAAACTCCGACGATTTTGGGCTAAGGAGCCCCGTCATTCAGAATTTTTTTCAGTCGAAAAGTGCTACATCTATGGAACCACTTGTGGCACAAGCTACGATAGAGGCGCGCCCTGTTTTTTCTGAGGCTCCTCCTCACTTGAGGAGCTCTATGCCTCTCCCAAAAACTGATTTTGGGGAAAAATAAAAGGGCTACCCGATGAACAAATCCCATGGCCTAGGTATACAGCGAAAAGTATTGAAAAAAAAATGAAATTCCGACGATTTTGGGCTAAGGAGCCCCGTCATTCAGAAAAATTTTCAGTCGAAAAATGCTACCTCTATCAAACCACTTGTGGCACAAGCTACGATAGAGGCGCGCCGTTTTTTTTCTGAGGCTCCTCACATGAGGAGCTCTATGCCTCTCCCAAAAACTGATTTGGGGAAAAATAACAGGGCTATCCGATGAACAATCCCATGGCCTAGGTATACAGCGAAAAGTATTGAAAAAAAAAGAATGAAATTCCGACGATTTTGGGCTAAGGAGCCCCGTCATCCAGAAAAATTTTGAGTCGAAAAGTGCTACCTCTATCGTAGCGCGCCTTTTCGAACCACTTGCGGCACATGCTACGATAGAGGCGCGCCCTTTTCTTTCTGAGGCTCCTCACATGAGGAGCTCTATGCCTCTCCCAAAAACTGATTTGGGGAAAAATAAAAGGGCTACCCGATGGACGCTAAGATGACCTAGTAGGTATACAACGAAAGGTTTTGCAAACAAAGAAGGAAATTCCGACGATTTTGGGTTTAAGGAGCCCCGTCATCCAGAAAACTTTTCAATCGAAAAGTGCTACCTCTATCGAACCACTTGTGGCACATGCGACGATAGAGGCGCGCCCTTCTTTTTCTGAGGCTCCTCACATGAGGAGCTCTATCCCTATATCCAACAAACTGATTTGGAGAAAACTAAAAGTACTACCCAATGGACGCCAAGATGACCTAGTAGGTATACAATGAAAAAGTTTTGCAAACAAAGAAGGAAAAAAAAAATTCCGACGATTTGGGGTTAAGGAGCCCCGTCATTCAGAAACCGCCTCAGCCAAGAAGTGCCGCTTCTATCGTGGCACAGGTCTTGTGAGACAGACAACTATCCTACTGTTGCATAGGGTTGACAGTTTCGAATGAATTAATTTTGCGGCGTGAGGGAGGGAACATGAGCGCATGACGCAGTGAGCGGTACACTGGCAGGCCTGCCAAGGTCAATTCGTTAATTCTCGGTACCCCTTGGCACCTGAAAAAAAAAAAACACATTTGTTTTTGAACGTTTTTCCAACAGCGGCGGTACGGGGATTTCTTCCAGCCATACCGGTATGTTCTAATGAATAGTTTGGGGAGATAATTAGGTAATTTGACAAGACAGTGTCTCTATTAGCATAGGCCTTATCCGCGCGCGCTGATATCGGCGCATCTTGTGAACTGAACGAACTCGGAACGACCACGCGTGAACAGGCACAAACTGAACAACCGTTACAAAAAGCGCCGAGCAGCACAATCAGCGATCGTGAAAATAGTCACGAATCGTGACATCAAACTTTTGAAAAATTCCACAAAAATCGATGTAAAGGTTTTCGTGACACAACGCCAATCTACAAAAAAAAATCGCGATTTTTTTTTCGTTTTTTTCGTTCGTTAGGAATGACCCTAACTGAACAGCCGTTACCAAAAAGCGTCGAGCAACACACCGAGCGATCGACGCGTGCTATGATAGAGGTAGCACTTTTCGGCGTTTTTTGTTTCTGAATGACGGGGCTCCTTAACCCAAAATCCTCGTAATGTCATTCTTTTTTTGCGATAAATATTTTTTTTGTATATCTAATCTACTGTAGGCCATAGGTTTGTTCATCGGGTTACACTTTCATTCTTCTCGAAATCAGTTTTTTGGGGGGTGAGGTTTCGAGCTCCTCAAGTGAGGAAGGAGCTGTAGAAACAAAATGGTGCACCTGTATCGTACTATTAGTACTATTAGTACTATTAGTAGCATGGGTGTTTTTGTGACAAGTGTTACCATAGAGATAGCACTTTTCGACTTTTTTGTTTCTGAACGACGGGGCTCCTTAACCCAAAATCGTCGCAATGTCGTTTCTTGTTTTTCAATCTGAAGTTTTTGTATACGTAGGCCATGGGTTTGTTCATCGGCTTGCACTTTCAGTTTACTCAAAATCAGTTTTTTGGGGTGAGGTTTAGAGCTCCTCAAGTGAGGAGCCCGAGAAAAAAAAACGGTGCATCTCTATCGTACCCCGTAGCATGTGTCGATCTTGAAAATAGTCCGTGGGGACAGAGGGATCGTCCCGAGAAAGAAAATGTGCATCTTGTGAACGTGAGCCACCTTGGAACGATTACGCGTGAGCAGGCACAAACTGGCTAGCCGTTCCAAAAACCGAGACCATTTGGGAATCGTGTCTATATAGGTAGTATCGTCCTGTTGACCCTGGTAGTATTCAGGCGAGCGGTCACCGGCCTTTATCCTTCACGTGGAATGAACCTGGAAAACGCGCGACCGATGCATCACGGACAGCTTGCAAAGTTGAGTATCGACCTACCGGAAGAACCCACGGCTCATGCGCCGTGTTCTTCACACCTTTTTACAAAAACCGCATCACAAGCAGCTTGAACAGGTGAAAAAATCACGACGCATGCTACG
Source organism: Laminaria ephemera (assembly GCA_036873875.1). Lineage (NCBI taxonomy): Eukaryota > Phaeophyceae > Laminariales > Laminariaceae > Laminaria > Laminaria ephemera. The sequence continues at coordinate 6,931 of JAYJMJ010299158.1, read as the reverse complement.
CTAGAGGTGCACCATTTTTTTTGTGAGGCTCCTTACTTGAGGAGCTCTAAACCTCACCCAAAAACAGATTTTGAGAAAAAATAAAAGTGCACCCCGATGAACAAAACCTATGGCCTAGATATACAAAAAAAAAAAAAGAATATTGCAAAAAAAGAATGACATTCCGAGGATTTTGGGGTTAAGGAGCCCCGTCATTCAGAAACAAAAACGCCGAAAAGTGCTACCTCTATCGCAGCACGCGTTTCACAGCTGAAGGGCAACACGTTTAAAAAAAAACAAAAAAAAAAGCGCCGAGCAACACACCTAGCGATGGTGAAAATAGTCAGCGATGAAAGGGGGATCGTCCCCATCCAGAAGAGAACCTTGGAAATGTCTCCGCTGAGACTGTTTCCCGTCCATCTCGTGACGAGAAACGACATCAAGATGCAGTTCAGGAAGGGTAGAGCGAAGGAGTTGTGCTGCTGAGGGTGATACCATTCCTTTTTCACCTGCACGACAAACGAGTGGTATTACGGGGGGATACAGTTGTGATAAAATTGACTTGCGGAAAGCGCGAGAGCGTGAGTTAGCAAAATTCGATGAAAATCGACGAGCGTTGGGAATGCTGAACCCTCTGCGCGATAAAAACGAAGGCACGTGCCGGGGGGGGAGAAGGGACGACATCTGTGACCACGGCTTGTCCAGAAGCTGGAAAGTAAAAGTGAGATAAAAAAAATGGAGATTTACGAGGGCATTCGCGGCGCTAAGGCGAGGAAAAAAAACCACACACATGCCCGTCTTCACCTACACTCTTGAGTGTGTACGAAGTTCATCCTTGTTTCAGCAGAACTTATTTCAGAGACCAAGCTGCAAAACCTTCGTTACGGCAAGGCCAGCACACGATGCATGCATGCGGCACGAAACCAATATTATTGAGGTTTCCTCTCGGGGCGTGCTTAGTCAGCGTGCTTAGCAAAACATGGAGACACACCCCAGTTCGACCACAGCACAGAACAATACGTGCCTATCACACCCAATAAATCACAAATCACAGCCATTTTATGACCCTACCTACCCACTGAACTGTCCCACCACCGAAATTCCGAAAGTTCCAAATTTGCTGCGGCCCGTACTTTTGGTACCTTACTTTGGGTTTTCACGACAGAACCGCACGACATCAAAACAATGAGTACAACAACTACGTCGGTGCAAGGTGCACGTTTTTGCCCTGTTTGGACAAGAACTGCTGTCGTGCTACGGGAGAAGGGGTCATGGTCAGTTTATTGTTTATCGCGAGTGTGTTCCACAGCTGCTGTGGTCGTTGCTGCGTATGTATCTGAAATCGCGCCGGAAACGCATGGCCCAGACAAACCTGAACCAAGACAGGATGTTGCTGCGAAGTTTCCTGTTGCTGCTGTTTGTTGTCCGTGACCTCCACCACATCGTTCACGTTCACTTGCTCGCCCGCACCCGCCAGCTCGACAGCGCCGTAATGCCGTTGACGTCCAAAAGGAGACCGGCTGAGCTTGCTCTTAGGGGCAGGCACAGGTGGCCCCACCCACCTCGATCGGGGTCCTCGAGCTGTGGAGTTCATACTCATTCCTCCTATCGTTTGTCGGACCCTTCGATCGAGCAAGGGTCCACACCAGGTACTGTAGGTGGACCAACGACGGAGTGAGATGCTGCCTCAGTGAGGTGGACAATCTGGCAGCGGCGGATGGAAACGTTACTGCAAAGCTCTGAGGGCCTCCCCGTACAGTTTCCTCGCTGTGCTTGTCGGCGAGCGGCTGGTGTGCGACCCTCCCCTTGTTTGTCTGGTGTATCGTGTTGTGAGGCGCACTTCGTGATTTCTAACTTTTTCACCTTTTCCTGTTTTGGCCAATCAACTCCGGCCATATGTCCCATCAATATCCGCCTAAAGATCCCATATTTTGATAGTTTTTTGTGGATGATGCCGACAGGTAAGCACAATTATTACTGGCATTTAGTATTGAAATAGTTGACATTTACATTTCATCACAACAAGCAGAACGAAACATAAACACAAGGCAAGATAATACCTGGTAGTCCTTTTTGGCATGCGCGGATCATACCTACACTCATTGACCCTGATTGTGCTGTCAGACCGGGTTTACCGACACTCAACCTCAGCAGCTGCTAAACCCCTTTCATTGCCACGGCGTTCAATCGACCCCTTCTTCGCCTGCTGCGCTCTGCACGTGGTATGTCACTGGCCGAATGTTTTATGTATTGTATCATGCCTGCCTTGCATTGGGGGTGGTGCGGGTTCGAAGTTATTGTGTTCGTCTATTAATGACATTGAACGGCAAGCATCTCTTCGCATGTCTGAAAACAGACTATTTTCTCAATACGTATGTCATAAGAGCTATATACGATAACTGATAGTATGCACGCAGTAGTAGTAAGCGACCCCTTTTAAGCGACCCCACGATAAGGAAAATCGGTACGTAAGGTACCTCAAATTTCTCCTCACCGTCCCCCCCCCCCTGTGAGGGACCTCGTCCCTTATAGGGGACGCAGCACTGAATAAAGGGCCCTGATTCCATAAAATGGGCGACCATACACAGCAGTGTCTCCCGCTTTGAAAAAGCCACATAGATGTTTTGTCGTATCGGCCTTTTGGTCCCTTAAAACAGTCAGGTCCGATTTAAGGGACCTGGGTCCCTTAACCGGGGCCAGCTTTGCTGAGGGACGACGGTATACAGCACAAGGGACCCTGCCGCCCAACCTACTATGGCCCCTTAAAGGGGTCACTTACCGTACTTCGTATACTGGCACAGCACCAATAAGAAACAACCCAGAAAGTCAGGCTAATTTTTTGTGGACACTACGAAGAAACTTGAATTAAGAAATCTTGCCCCGCGACGAACGCTGGACTATAACCTATATAATAACCTGGTTCAAGGTTGCTCAAGATTGGTGTCACAATTAATCAGTACGAAAGGTTTCAAGCCTTGCTCAGGCTAGTTGTTTGATGTTTCTTGATGGTGGGCCCCTGCTGGATAGTGGTGATACTATGTTACTCAATGTGTGTGTTTGACATTTCCACCTCGGGAAGGCAGTAGTGCCGGCCGATACTACTGCTGCGGTACTACCACCGCTGGTATGCTGGCTCCTTCTGGACCGTTTTTTTTCCTTTTCACCCCTTTTGTCCCTTTCTTCGTCCCTTTCTTTTCTTTCTGCTTTGCCCATCATTACATTTCCTTTATGGGTACCCTTGGGGGTTTTGGAGGAGATGATGTCGGTATGGACACCGCCGTCGTAGATGCCGTAGGTAGAGGATAGGCCAGGCAGCAATGCTCCTAATCCTGCAGTAGTTGCACTCGGAATCCAGTTTGGGTGCTGCCCTGACGCCAGCTGGGTGGTGTCTTTTGCTTTGTTACCTGTGTTTTTGCTTGCTTTATCTTTTTAGGTTCGTTTTTTGTTTTGATATTGGATACGGGGGCGATGATGGCGGGATGGGCACCAATACTACTGTCGTGAGAAACCGAAACATTGAGCAGGTGATAGATTATGCGGCAATGCTCCTACTCCTACAGCAGTAGGTGCATTCGGAACCCAGAATGGTTGCTGCCCCCGTGGTTGGTTGGGTTGCTACTACTACTATTAATACTGTCTGTGTGTGTATATTCTTCACAATAAAACTGATCTTTGCACCCATCTACGTCAAGCGCAACCAGTGTCCGTGCCGAAGCCTCCTATGAATAGAGAGACGAGCTATGCGGTTTCAAACTACGAGACAGAAATACGCATTGCAAATACAGCGATGTGACTTGGCCATGCAATGCCAACCGCAATGAATACGAGGGCGGAACATATGCAAGCCAGTACATCAGAATATATCTGCGAGGAACAAAAGAAGAATAAGATAGAAGAAAAAACAAAAAAAAGGAAACAAGAAAAATGGAAAGAAAAAGGGAACAAGGGAACGCAGGAAGGAGAGAAGAGGTACTCAGGAAGAACAAAAAAGAGTGAAACAAGACGGCACGACAAAGATGAAAACAAAGCAAAAAAAACAGTCACCCAGCAACTAGCAGCAAGCAGATGACACCACCCAACCAACGTCGGAGACAGCAACCATGTTGGGTTCCGAATGCACCAACTGAAGGAGTAGGAGCATTCCCGCATGGTCTATCACCTGCTCACTACTGTTTCTGACGACAGTGGTGCCCATACCGTCATCATCGCCCCCGCGCCCAAAACGAACCTAAAAACAATATAGCAAGCTAAAACACAGCAACGAAGCAGATGACACCACCCAGCTAGCGACAGGGCAGCACCCAAACTGGGTTCCGAATTCACCTACAATGGGGTTAGGGCATTGTTGCCTGATCTGTCTGAACAGGAATATTCCAGCCCTAGAGCCATCGAGGTTCCGCCCCAGGCGAGGAGGATAGGGTCCCATCCCCGGTTCAGGAATCCCTCCATATATATCTCTACAACTCCGACCAACCGGGGACGAAAACGGCGATCCCCCGGGTCGACACCGCCCCGCACGGTGCGGAAACCTCGACTCCATCGGGTGATCGCTGATAGGCTGTGGCTCGTGGAGCCAGCGGCGCCCGGGAAGGATAGAGTCCCATCACCGGACGAGAAAGCCTTCCAAACATCTACAACCCCAACAAACCGGGGGCGAAAACAGTGATCCCCCGAACCTCACCGACGTTATACTTTGGCAGATGGCTTCCTCCGTCCCTGACGCCGCCGACGGGCATGCAGTGCCCTTGTAGCATTGCCACATCTCTCCGATAATACTGCTGTGTTAGCAATGTACGAAGTATCTCTCTGTGTCGTAGTTTGTGACTACAGTGTTATTTCGTGCTTGTACTCGTACAGAGCTTGAATCTCTATAGGATGAGGAGGCGGCACGGATGCTGGATGTTGGATGTCGGTGGGTAGAAATAATGCACTGTCCACAATCACACTGTGCAAACGAACAAAGCTCGCCGACTCTCGTATGTAACTCTATGACACAGCAGCAATCATATGGGTCGTATGATACACCGACTTATACGTAGCTGCATTCCCACAGCAGTGAAAACGAACGAAGCTCACCGGCGCTATGCTTTGGAAGAAACCCTCAGCCCCTGACGCTGCTGACGGGCATGCCGTTCCCTCGTAGCACCGACATGAGGTTGAAGACATCGTTGGTTCAGACAAACTTGTCGAACCGAGCACTGACCGGGGGGAAGCTTTTCTCGTGCCGTACTTGCAACCTGCCTGCTATAAGCAGACCTGCCAGTAGGCCTGTCGGAGCTACAAGTAGTAGTAAGTAGCCCAGTTGACGAAGCGTGGCAGACCAGTAAGTCTTGGCTACGTATATATACGTCGGCGGCCGATGTTCTACTGTAGCTTCCGTCACAAGTAGTTATACCAAGATATTCTTTATCATCACATGGCGCGCCGTCCGTCCTTGCTCTCACGCTCCGCTCTCCATCTAGCAGGAGCACAACAACAGCATGTTCGTGCACGGACTACGGACGATGGTGCGTGTTTGCTTCTTGCCGGCGCCTTACGACAGTACGGCACCAGCGAAAAGCGGCGCAATCGGGTGAATGCATGCGGTATTATTGCGATAACGGTTTCAGTGCCGTTTGGGAATTTTGTTGCTTTTCGCCCACATGAGTTCTGTGAGTAGGTTTGCCTGTTGTTCGTAATTGTATGATGCACGTACAACATAGCACTCGTAGTACTCGTGTGCTCATACACTCGTAGCCGTACAAGTACTCGTAGCTTGTAGCGGGTCCGTACTCGTGTACTCGTATTCTCGTGTTAGCTCGTAGGCGGCGGTTTCCATGCCGTATGGGATCTTTCGTTGCTTTGCGTTTTTCGCTTTTCGCCCGCATAAATTATGCGAATAGCGACAGGATAGCGAATCGCTAGTGAATAGCCCACAGCGTACAACCTGTTTGTTGCCTGTTGTGAGCTGTAGGGCATATGGCGTACTCGCAGCTCGTGCTCGTAGCGTAGCTCGTCGGCCGCGCCTTCTATCGAGGACCTAGCGCCTTCTATCGACGACTACTGGGTGAACCTCACAGCTCAACTATCGGGGTGACAATATACTAACAACCAGTAGTAGTAGTAGTGTTCGACGTGTTGACGGCTTAGTCCAGCTTCAGCAAAATGGTTGATTGATAGTCTACACTCACTCCTCAATCCATCTCCAACAAAATATTTGGTAGACAGTCCAAACTCATTTCTCAATACACCTCCTTCGTTCCGAGAAATACACCAGTCGATCGGGGTTAGGGTTAGAGAGTGGTGTTTACAGCAAGTCAAGTCTATTTCAACCATTTTGTCCGGGCTGCGTCAAGGTCTGTACATCCCCCATATCATACTATTAATAAATAGACATTCCGAAACGACCCCCGGGGAATCGAAACGACCGGGGGTTCTTGGCAACCATCCCCCGACGTGGATACATTGTCGGAGGGCAAAATGATAATAATAAATACAATTAGCTCGCACCCTTTCGTGTATTCTCCAGTTGACCCTCTCTCTGGGTTATACCCCGAGGAGTAGCTTTTGCTACAAATCGGCATTTTTTTGTTGATGGAACTTTTAGGGCGGGCTATCAATAGCAGCTGCTAACCTTTCATGTCATTTTTAGGTGGCTTTACGTCAGCGGCTGATGACATGCTTCCTTCTTAACCTTTTTTGTGGGGTGACAGGGTAGGGGACACAGAGAATCTCCTCTTACAGGGATACATATTAATTAGAATCAAATATTGTTAGTAAAAATAGGGGAATATATAGGTTTTTGTGTGTATCGTAGGTTCTGATTACTATCGTCCCCCGTAATAGCAGGTTAATCTGAAGGTACTCAGTGGTAAAGGGCACACGAGGTGACGATGCTGGGAGGCACCGCTTCGCGTTGTTTAGCTTGTTCTTATTAGTTGCTCCTTCGACAAACCAGCAGTCGTGAGACAAG
>JAYJMJ010299141.1:0-10157 GCA_036873875.1 Laminaria ephemera | reverse complement strand
GGAAAAACGGCAAAGGGACTAGATGCGAGCGATAACTGGTGATGATGGTCTTCGAAGCATGTGGGTCGCCTTTCCTTTGTCGTGTTGCTTCCGCCCTATCTGCCGGCTGGCTGGGTGAAGTGTACTGTTGTATTCGTTTTTACAAAAATATTTCAAAAACGTCAGCTTTCATAGACGTATTTTTCTGCGTTTTTCGTGCTAGCGCGCGATGAGGTTTACCTCTCGATCCGAAACTCCTCCATCGTGGTCCTACGTTCCGACCGGATCGGATGAGCCTACGCTGCGGGAGCGGCGGTACCGTGACGGAGGCACAAACAGTGTGTACGATTTTGTTTTCCGTTTTTGGAACACGTTGAACGTAGCGTCACATGATGTGGTCGAGTATAGAAGGGTCTACTCGTTGTAGCTTATGTTGTGCAACATTTTTAGTCTACTTTCACAACAATGAAGCGTGGGGTTTCGGTTGTGTTGTGAAGTGGTTTTTCGTTTTGCTCACGAAACCGCCAAGAGAAAACTAGTCTTACGTACCAGTACTCCTCGCACGTTACGAAGACGATGTACGAGTGAGTATGATATCGTGATTCTTTTATACAGCAGTACGTTCGAGGCACGAGGTGAATTTGCTATACTGCTGCTGCTGTAGTAGTAGTACAGCCACAATACCTGTACTCGTACTACTGAAGTATACCGGTATAGTATTTTTGGAGGTTATAACGTGTCCACCCATCCCATCGAATACTCGTCAAAACCAGTCGCGCGCGTCGAGGCCATCCCCTTTATCGTCCCGCTGGAGGTGCGCGAGCCCCTAGTGAGGCGGCCGCACCTCGCGCGCGTAGCCATGAGCAACTACTGTTGCTACACCGCCCTCCACGACAAGAAAATTGCTACTGCTGTAATTATATCGTGTCCGTTGTTGTTGTTGTTGATCACGGCTGCGTCGGTGGGTCGGCTCTGTTGACAGGGCAAAGGGAGCTCGCGTGATCCACAGCGCTTTCTGCGATCAGTCATGGCCCGGGAATGACTCCGGGGGTCATCTTGATCCATCCTCTACAGTGGTGGGTGGCGATATTGCACGGCTCCCACGGCCCGCACCACCTCTTCCTCATCGCCTCACAACCTCGTACTGGTATATACTTTCAGCTCTACGAAATGGCTCAAAACCACACCGTACACCCCTTGGCAGTACTCTGTCGCTTTTATGCTTTTACGGTCCGTCTCTGATTAGTTTTCCTGCCGTTCGGGCATGCGCGGAGCCGCAGGCGGGCGGCAGCCCGCCGCGGCGAAGCCCCCCTTGTAAATATCGTACTTTATCTGGTACGATATTGTGGGTTGACACCGGTAAAGGCACCTCAGTTTGACCGTTGGACCGGGCGGCGCGATGTGATGACAAAATGCATTGCCGGGACAAGTATATCCAAGAGGAATACCTGTGTACAAACGCGCGGCCGAAGTATCACGCAGCTTTGAAAGATGAGTATCGACCACTCAATTGGTCGAACTCACAGCTGACGACGTATTTGACGTAATTTTATAAAATATGATGCTCTCGCTAGGAAATCGCGCTGGTGGATATTTGGTAACTGTCGTCAACTGTGTGCGTTGGTGGGAAGCAGGAAAAACCCAACACAACCCAACCCTAACCCATACACAGGAATTTCCGCGTAGAAATGACTACTAACCGCGAAAATCCGAAATACGGATGGGAACCCACGAGAAACGAACGAAAATCCAAGGGAATCACCAGCAACCTTGAAAAACCAACACGGAAAACCGCGAGTACTCACGACAAAACCACGAAAAAAACGAAAAATATTCGAAAAGCCAACAAACCCGACCAAGACCCCGACAAAAACAACGGAAATCCCACGAAAAACAAAAAATCGAAATTCCACCAGTACAAGACGAAAAGCCGAACCGACGAAAAACGCGAAAACCCACGAAACACCCACGGCAGAGCACGACTACAATACCCACGAAACATCCACTTAAAACATCGAAAATCCGACGAAAAGCACGAACTGTTCAGGGAAAACAACGAACACTCACGAAAACACATGAAAAACGACGACAAACAACGAAATTCGCACCGAATACCCCGGACAACCACGAAATGCCCACAAAAAATCGCGAGGAAACCCATGAATGACCGTGAAAACCCAACGAATATACACGTCAAAGCCATTGCACACCACAAACAAAACGACGTACACAAGGACCGCAAACAACTAACAAAAGCACCAGTAAATAGGATTAACTAACGAAAACCACAATTAACCACGAAATCCCAACGGTAAAGCACGACTGCCCACGAAACATCAACGAGAAACATGAAGAACCACAGAACAAAACAAGTACCTACGGAATACCATGAAGAAACTACGAAATACCCAGGTAAACCATGAACACCCAAGAAATACGCACGGGATGCCACGGGAAACCCCGAGACTATCACGGAAAACCCCGAATATACATGAATAATCATGAAAACTCACGAAACCACACGAAAAACAACGAAAAACGACGAAAAACGTTGGAAAACCACGAAACACCTCGATGAAACCACGAACACGCGTATGAAGAAGGTCGGTGTAGGGCAGGACGACGGTTGTACGACGGTGCCTTGAGCAGGCGATATCACGCAGCAGGAATCTCTAACTCTTCTTGACTCGTTTGCTCTTGAAGCCAAGCGGGGTGCTTGAGGCTGATTGATGTTGTGAGCAAGGGGGGGCAGGAAAGGGGAGGTGGAGCATCACCCAAATCTGTATCTCATCCCCTCTGTCCCGCACTCACATCGTGCCCGTACATGCCAAATATACTAGGTATACTATCCAATACGTTAATCCTGAGTAGTTCTCAGCCTCCTAGCATGCGCGTCGGATAATCCGCCACGCATGCTAATCACGATATACTGTCGTGCTTATGTCGATCATTCTATGATAAAAATCATATACAGCTATCCTATCCCTGTACGATAATGTGCCGAATTGGCGACTCTTATGAACACCAAACCTGCCCGAAAAGAGGTCGTCGTAGTCGACGACCTACGACAGCGCCATATGGATATCTTCCCACTACGTTATCAGATAACAAGGCATGGTTGTTTAATATAACTACAGGTGTACACAAATGGCTACTCCCTGCCAATTGGTTGTAGCTAACAGATCAGGTCACACCATCACATTAGCCCACCCTGAGTAGTTGTAGATGCAAATGACACGACGACACAGGAATGGATATCAACCATTCAGAAATCGGAGAGAGGTCGAAGATGCGGCTATTCAAAACATAAATAGAAGACAAAAGCTATAGACTGCCCCACACCTCGTATTGAGGCTGACGCGCCTCTGTAATGAGTTAACGCATATCTAGGGTAGTAGGGTTGACGATTTCTGGTTTACGTAAGTCAGATCCTAGCACGGGGATACCATCACACGCGACGTAAACAAACACACCACAACTCACCAGTAACCACGAAATCACCACAAAAAAACTAAAACCAAACACAAAAAAGCTCAAAGTCTCACGGCCCCCCACGAAACCCCACCAAATACTTCCGAAGTCCATCAGGAAGCACCTAAACACAAGAACAAATAGTGGAAAAACACAAAACCCCATAAACACCCACGGTATGCAAACGTTTAAAGTTTTCGTACCCCGTACCCTCTGTCCCCTACCGACAAATTCAATTGGAATAAGTTTTGCCACGTTACCAATCCAGACGGAAATTTAAGGACCACTTGGTACTCATGTCAATACCCAAAGGGTCGCTATATTTCCGTAGACAGTGATACGAGAACGACGACATTTTTTATTTCGCAGCGGTGCAGTCGGCCTCGCGTCCCCGACCGTCCTCCGGCTGCCGAACGCGTCGGATTGGAGCGGCGCCGATCACCCCGACGTCCTTGTCTTGGGGAGGCCCGTCGCCCTCGAGTGCGCGGGAAGCCCACGCTGTTTGGAGATTTTCTTTCGAGGGTCGTCAACACCGTGAACAAACTCGCCCGCATGTGAAGGTCGTACCACTCTGGACGGAAATATAGGGACCGTTGGGGTGTCAGCATGGATATTTAACGGTCCGTTATTTTCCGTGCGGAGTGGTACCTGAATGCTCGCAGAGCTGCACTATTGCACAACGAGGGGCCCCTTTCGGAGACCGTCATCCCTCGACGAGCGTTCCACAGCAAGACGCGAAACTGCCCCCCTCCCTCCCCTGTACACGCCTGCGCCTGCCGGAGCCCGCGCCGGCCACGCGGTCGCCCGTCATCACGACGCCAAGCCGATCTCTTGTGGGCGCAGCTAGAACGACCGAACCAGTTTTAGTTCAAGCAAAACCCAATTTCGCCGCTCTTAACCCTTCCCTTGCCGCCCTCACTTAGCGACGAGCGCGGGCCCGGGGTGGCGCGAAACAGCGCATTTTCCCCGGTATGGGCCCAACACCCTAGACCCATATCGACATCCGGGCCCGAAACGCCTCAGGGCGGTAAATCCACGAAGCCCACCACACAAATCAAGTAAGACGCGCAGACAGACGATGATGACGACAATAATCGTTTGGTATTACATGTACAGATATCTAGCCTGCACCGATCGCGTTAGCGACAGCGTTTCTCGCTCGATTCCTCATCCCAAACCCTGACTTACTCGTGTGTACGCCACTCCAAGAGCACCTGACGGCGTGCACTGGGGAACCATAAGCTTCGGAAGTCGCGACGTATTGCGTAGCTCCCTTGCCACCAAGAACATTTGACAACCGTGCAAAATCTTAGTGTAGACATCTTAATGAAATCACCCACTACGCAATGGTATTCTTCTTATTACACATCCTCCGTTAACTGGTTTCGTAATGAGCCATCAACGTTCGGCCCTCGAGCACCCTGCCAACGCACTCCCACTAGCACATCTTCCGTTGACAGGTTTCGAAGCGAGCCACCATGTTTCGGCCCTCCAGCACCCAAATTTCGGCGCCATAGCTTTGTGTTGTCTTGTGCGCTCATGTGTGCTGCTGCTGTGCTGTGTGGTTGGTGTGGGTGTGGCTGTGGGTGTTCTGTGTGCTGCTGTCATGTGCGTGTTCTGTATGGTGTTCTCTGTGCTGTGTGCACTACATACTCTCCCAAACACGATCTCCCTCCATATCTCCTTGAAACCTATATTCGGTACTACAGCGAATAAATCGTTCTACTTTTCGTCTTCGTTTCGTCAATTCTTGGTTGCCGGGGCTACTTCCTCCATTGCCCCTGTGCTTTTTCGACAAAGCGAGCCACCAAAACACTGTGACTTAGCTCCCACCGACACGACTCCCGAAAACTACTTTCTGGTCGAAGCGAGCCACCGAAACACTGTGACCACACAAGCAAACAACGTGATTTAGATACCACCAACACACGTCTCCCGATAATTGCCTTCTCGCCAAAGGGAGCCACCAAAACAATGTGACATCACACAAAGCAAATCTACTTCTCGGTCTATGAATTATTATTAGTATTATTTTTATTATTATTACTATTGTTATTATTATTGTTGTTATTATTATTATTATTATTATTATTATTATTATTATTATTATTATTATTATTATTATTATTATTATTATTATTATTATCGTTATTGATTTATTGTACCCGTAGAATATACCAGGTACATGTAATATCTGAAAACGTAGTTCCATGCCGTTCGCAAAAACGTGCTTTATTTTGATATCCCTTTTTCTGGCATGGTTGGGGGATAGTTGGGGGAACTGCACGCCTGTGGGCCATGTTCGCTTCGTTCACCAGCACCGAAATGGACCTTCTAGTGGTCTGAACCAGGAATGAAAGCGTGAGCAGGCTGGGTATGATGGTAACATACATATCAAGAACCAAAATAAGATTGAGCATCTTTGTGTAGAAACCCACACTAACTTGAGTATAAATCACAGTGATTGCCGTTGTCGCAAGCTCGACTTGAACGATCGTAGTACGAACACGAAACTGAAACACGGCTGTTAAAACTTTATGTTGCACACGATCTACTACACCCCAACGAGTGGGCTACGGTGTATGCTGCCTATTTTGCACCCTCAGCGCAGACGCCCTAACCAGTTAATATTTCCAAACAACGAAACACACGCTTAACGTTCCTCCACAATGTGGTTTTATCGTACATCCTGCTAAACATTGCGGCCTGACGTATTCAGCATGCCCACGTCTCAGGTCAAACATTGGATTACATTGGCTTGCCCACCACGTCAACGGCATGTTTCGTCAGGCCCTCTCCGCTTTGAAAACTATCCAGCCACAAAACGTGACTGGACGTCGGAATACAGTCGAATCCCCGATCGAAGCGAATCTTCCATCTAAAGTTAGCCTCCTTCTCCGTCTCCCCATATCAAGAATGAAACCCCCACAACTAGCCCCGATGCATATGATACTACTGTGCCAGTGCTCTGAGATGTGGCTTCATGCATTTAGAGATGTATGCAGCAGGGTGCACACGACTTCGCGCCTGACGAGCAGCTGCACAAACAATAATTGTAGATTGTCCCTTGTTATTGTTGCCGCCGCACGATCGGGGGAAGTTCCTGCTAGATCCATCCTGTTTGAGATGCGAAGCTCGAGGAATCGAGCTAGCTGCGTGCCCTCATATTTCTGTCAATTCAAAAGCGGCACTTCCGGATTCTAAAATCGTCCACGTGCCACAGATAAGGCAAACAAGCAATAGGGCGCTCCAATAAATTATGCTTTTTTATTTTTATTTGCTGATCCCATCCATTCTCTTCGCACTTTCTCTTTCTCCTTCTCCCTCCCCAGTCGTAACTCAGATCCGAGGTAACTTAGCAAGCTCTTCTCCCCCCTCCTCACTACGGTACGCGCCTTAATGTTTATCGCGAGAAGAATTCAGCACTTTCTTCCCTCGTCGACTCCCGTCGAATTGTGCTTACCCACGCTATGAAGCGCTCTCGGCAGTTGGTGTCTCAGAACTAAAAATCTCCATACCGAGATTCGAACCCCTGACTCCAACCTTTCTAGTCTTCGAGGGTAACCACTTGACCACCGGGGCGACCGGCTATAGTGCTTAGCGATATATAATATGTTAGCTGAGTCCATGGTCAAGAGTTGGTGTCATTTTGTGAACGATTAGATACTGGAAACTATGCTATCGTCCGTTAGCGTCCACAGGTTCCAAGCGACACGGTTGACATAGAAACGAAATCACCGAAGTTACTGTAGTACTAAATCTGGATATCCCTAACCCCATGTCCTGTATCGCGCTTGGCAGCTAGGTCCGATGAACCTGAGTACTTTGACACCAAAACGCATGCCACGATGCCGCCATCAACATTCCCTACGACGCCTACATTTAACAGGAGTAGGCACGATACGTCTTCCAAACGAGTGTAGGTCGGCTCAGTCTGCCGGACTCACATCCGCCATGTGTATCAACAAAAGCAAATCCGTCCCATCTTGTTTTTTTGTGCCCAATTCCCACGGATTGTGGATGTTGCCCAATTCCGCCAGGTGCAACGACAGCAGTGGGACTGCAGCTTGCAATGGTCTACAGAAGGAAGTCAGTTACTAAAATTGCGGCAGCCGCGGCAGCTGCGATCTGGGTACACGAAGGAAGAGGCGCAGCAGTTGACACATTTTCCCTTCTTGCGGACGCTGTTGTTGCCGCTGTTCACAAGGTGGTCCCTGACAAAGCTCCAGCTTATGCGGCAGCTGTCGCTAGAGATGCAGGAGCGACAGACGACATGTGTACCGCCATTGCTGCGGGGATTGCCGCTGCTGCGGTTGGGTGGGACTTTGAAGTCGTCCAGGAAGTATCGAGTGCAGCCTTCAAAGCATTCACAACAAGCCAAAGCGATGATCCCGTTGAAAGAGCTGTGGAAGTTGCGCTTGCCGTACGGATTGTGTCCTCCCGATACCCTGCTGTTGAAGCTGCGGCGGCAGCTGCATACGCGGCGTACTTGTCAAGGAATCCTTTGGATGTTAGTAGTCAACTTGCACGTAGGACCATGGTTGATGGAACTGGTGCTATTGTGGGTAATGCTGCTAATGCTACTGTTGATGTCCATGGTACCGATGAGGAGAAAGCTGCTATTGTTGCTGCCAATGCTGCTGGAGAGGTTGCCAAACGGATCGGAGGCCATGACCATCTTTCCTACGCCGCGGCAGCAGCGGCTAAGGCTGCCACCTTCAGAGGCGCCCGTCGGCAGTTTGTGTTTGCGTGCGTTGTTGAGGCTGCTACCTCGGGGTCTGCTGCAACCTCGACAGTTAATACCGCTGCGGGCCGTGCTTGCCTGGTTGCACATCGAAGGCGTTCTGCCGCCACTACCGCCTCTGCCGACCGGGCGGCACGTGCAGAACGTGTTGCCGTTGCCATCATCGCTGCAAATCATGCGAACTCGACGCAGTCTTTTCTTCTGTTCGGGATTTCTATGGTGAGGAATTGCTGGAAGCAATGCCCAACAGCCACGAACTCGTCTTCGGTAAGCTTCAAACCATTGTGGGGATAGTCACCTTTCTGGCGGCCTTTTTGCTTTACTCGCTCACAGGAAAAAAGTCGCAGGAGGAGGTAGACCGCGATGAGGTCGTCCAAATCGTCCTGCAGGTATACGCTTTCACAATATTCCTAGCGCCGATAATAACTGCAGGGATATTCTTGGTAGTGACCGGTGGTTCATATGCCCTGACAAAGAACGACGTGATCATGCCGACGGCGTTATCGTTGATGGGATTTGCCCTGCTGCTTGTGACAGTTGCCCATGCTATTTTCCTTGAACATGGGGAGGGCGGTAACTATTACCTTTATCTGGGTTTGACTACTGTTGTGGTGTGCTTTCTTATTTTGCTTGGTTCAACCGTCTACGGTATATACTCTGCTCTTATTGGGTCCAAGTACAGGTTGTATTTCAGCCGCAAGGGTTGCCCCACGGCAAGAAGAGTCAGGGATGAATAAGTTTCCATTGCAATATGTAACTCCACTGTTGCGGGCAGGCAACCGAAACACGTCAGTACTGCTAAAACATAACAATATAGTACAAGTTAACTGAAGGCGTAGGGCGCCCAACAGATGCCTATAGATCAGAAGCTTGGAGCTTATCATGAGTGCTGGAGAATGCTCTGTGGTTTGTGATCTCCCGATTCCTGTCGAAAATACGTGGGCTGTAAAACGTCGCTCGAGGAAAGGGATGTCCCGGGCTTATTTGGGGTCAGGTGAAGATGCGACAAGTCATCATTACTGTACTATAATATTGGGGGGTAGCATAAGCGGGGGGTCGGGGGGGGGGGGGGTTCAGGTGTGTCATCGCGGATGGTACCCGAGAATGGCTGAGACTCCGCGACAGGCAAATAGAGCGTGTGTGGAACGTCGATCGTCGTTTGGGCATGAGCGTAATTTGGCTTAGATCGTTTAAGAAAAAAGAAACGTGAGTCAAGCCTGGTGAGAGTCGTTCGACTGGAAAGATACACAGGCAAAACGAAAAGGCACCTTCGTTTCAGGCATCCTCCGTTTTGATATTGGGAGTCGGTGTTGCCATGCACATCCTCTCTGAAGGACTCGCACGTTCAAATATCAAGGGGTCAATGGCAGTTGTTGCGTTCTTGTGGGTTGCGTGTATACAAAAATATTAGTTGTCGTTCGCGAAAGTTGTACAACTGGTTTCAAGATTCACCGGGGCGTTCCCGTACAGCTTGTGAAGGTATCAGTAGTAGCTACCGACCACAGAAGGCGGCGAATAATGTACTCGTGCCATCATAAGCAGACGCACTCGCTAAGGTCGGATGTGAGCGTCGAAACGACGGTGCGTACACGAGGGACAATTTTCGCGATTTCTTTGGCTGTACCATTAATAGTTTCCTCCTATTGTTTGGTTTCCAAGTGCTACGGCATGGTATTTCGCAGTTCGCAGTGCCGTTTCCTTGCGTATTAGTACTGCGGTGCATGCATTATTTGGTGTTTTGTTTTTCTTCCGTCGGGATGCTTACATATCGTTTTTGAGTGACCACGGGTTAGATTTCAGGGATATGAGCCATTGATAGTAATGTGAGAAACTCATCGTCATCTTTTTCGTTGTCAGCAGGCGTAGCTCGCAAAATATGTCCCCGCTACAGCAGTTTGGCGATTGAGTATTTTCCCCTTGGAGGAGGTCGGCCAGCCTTCATTCTCCAGGGGGGGGGGGGGGG
>JAYJMJ010299131.1:0-23031 GCA_036873875.1 Laminaria ephemera | reverse complement strand
CCCCCCCCCCCCCCCCCCCCCCCCCCCCCCCCCAACCCGTCGTGGAATACAACCCACAACATGTAACATTAATGTGCTTTATGGCTTGTTCCGCTAATCGGGTTTTCGTTTGCACGTGGTAAGATGCATACACGCCAGCGCTCGCGTTTCTTTGGTCGCTGACTTGGCGATGAGAGGGGGTACGTTCATGGGAATACATTGCACAACATGGGTAATAAACAGCGGTCTTGGCGGGGTTCGTCTGTAGGACGAATGATCAGCTGTGGAAAGAGACGTACACGCCAGAGCTCGTGTTTCGTTAGTCACCGACTTGTCGACCAGGGAGGTCATCTTGAGTAGAGAGCACTACACAACATGTGAAACGGAGTACCTAGTCTTGGCTGGTTCGTTTCATTAGAGTTTCGATCAGTCATTGCAGGGTGCGTACACACCACAGCTCGCATTCAAATTTATTCGGTGTTGGTTCCGTTTTTTGGCGTTTCAACTAACACCGGGCCAAATTCATCTTTCAGGTCGTTGCCACGTCTGATTTGCATCGGGTCGGGGCCGACCTGGGGAGTGAACAGGGAGCAACCAGACCTATCACTTTCTTGTGGGGAAGGGGGGAGAGAGTATCGGCAGTACCGCTGTTTTTTGTCTTTTCAGAGTCGCTTTATTTGATGGCGTGCGTGCATGCGTGCGTGCGTTGGTGCTGTTTTGTTTTGTTACTCGGTCGATCCTTCCAAGAATCGGTGTGCGCTTTTTTTGAATGGATTTTTTATCGTCTCTTTCCTACCGATTGAATGTTATGGTTCTCCCAACAACGATAATGATGGTATTTTGTTTGTCGTGGGGGGAGCGTAGGGGAGAGGCGGAGGGAGGGGGAGGGGGGGGGGGGGACTGGAGTAATACAGAGAATCCCGGTTTTTTAGTCGCAGACTAGTGGAAGAGGGGAGTTAGGAGTGCAATACAAACGCATAATGTTGCAGAAGGTTTGGTCTCATTCGGTTCTGGGTACTGCTGTTTCGATCAGCTATGGTAAGATCCGTACACAACATAATTCGCGTCTCTGTTGCCACTGACTTTCCGGTGAGGGAGGTGAGCCTTACAGTAGTGGAAAACAGTACACAATCCTCCGGAGGATAAATAAAAACAAAACTAAAAAGTATATACTACCCCTCTGGCACAGATTTGTAAATGCTGGTAGGTAGTCTTGGCTGGTTCCGTGTTTTGCTTCTCGATCAGTCGTGGTAGGATGCGTACACATCACATCTCGCGTTTAGGTAGTTACTGGCTTTGAGGGTGAGCAGAGTACGCAATTGTGGAGGGCAATCGAGAGTATATGAGACAGGAAAGGAACCAGTGGCTGGTCCCGTTCATAGGATTTGCCACCTGGCGTCGTAAGTTGAGAACACACAACAGCGCGATGGCTTACGTAAGTGTTCGGGGGCGTCGCATTGATCACCGAAAGCAGCCGGGTAGCTTAAACCCAAGAGAAAAGGCGTAGCGAACACGCAAACTGCGACAAGGACATGCGTGGATTAACGCATGTCAACGGACATTCGATATTTTCACAAACGTTGCGACAAAGCGTCCCATCCGCCGGAGGAAAAAATGAAAAGTTAGCACGGTTCTATGTCAAATTTGTATGTTGCAACCACATACACAGCGGAACTCTTCCCGAATCAGTTGAAGTCAGTGGAGGCATTGTGGGGGTATAGAGTGCGTGATTGTGGGTGGGCGGATGGGGATCATATAATGTACCTCTGGTAGTGTTTTTTACCCCGACATGCGAAGGCTTGGTATGTTCATGTGGCGTTTGGTTCGACTAGGAGAGGGTTGCGGAGGGAGGGGTAGTTTGTGCAAACCCATCCACGTCGAACATCCGCATAAAGCCTTTCAAGGCGGCCAAGAGGAAGATACTCAGGAGACAGGTGTCCGAACATCATATCCCCGCCTCGGGGTGAGCAAATGCTCGCTCCAAGCGGAAAAATGGAATTGCATACCAACTCTGTGCAAGTATTTGGCAAAGTTGCCGTTCTACACTACGCGAAGAGCCTGCAGCGAAATGCGCAAGGCGCTGCCTTTGGCAACCTTACCTCTCGGAGGATAGGCTAAGGTTTCGCAGAGGAATAGGCGTGAGGCTTGCGAAACTCTTGTTTTTCTTCGCCGGGTGTGTGAAGGTGTAGTAGAGGAACGGGCGGGGTGCTTGCGGCGAGGAGGCCTGGTCTGGCTACGTGAAGGTTTAGTGGCGAAAGAAGCAAGGGGAGGCGCTACCTTTGACAAACGTTCCTTTCTTCCAACACGCGGAGGTTTAGTATCGGAGGAGGCAAGAAGCCTTCGAAATTTGTGTTGCTCTTAAAGAAGTGTTAAGCTGAAGCAGATGAAGAGGCGGGGGGTTTTTGGCAAGGTTTGTTTTTTGTATTCTTGAATATTTCGTAACGGAAGAGACAAGGCTCTTCCGTAAGCGAGCTTAACGTTTTTCTGGTACGTGAAGGTTTAGCAGCCGAAGACGCGGGAAGCCTCTGACAAGCATGTTTCCTTTGGTATACGTGAAGATTTTGTAGCGGAACGTGCTCAAGGAAAAAGTATAACCGGGCACGAGGAGGGTTGTTGCTCACCTGGTCCACATGCTTACCCGGTGGGTGTTGTATAGCTGTGACCGGACTCTCGATACATTTGGTATTAAGCTTTTTTCCACTTTGATGTCTCGCGTTTCGTGAGTTTTGCGTTTTTCGCTTTCGACGTTGTCAATTGGTTCTTTTCGCCGCTGCCGTCAAGCACACCAACGTCTGGGAACGACAGCTTACTCGCGCGATGCGGATGCAGTTGTCATCTCTATTGCGTCTGGCGGACCAACAGTCCAGCGAGAAAGGGGGGCAGTTGAGGCTGCTGTTTATCTCATCGTCCACAGCAGGAAGCCTAGTGAGAAACAGCGCCGGTACACAAGGAAGCACGCTGTTCGCATGTGTTAGGGAATGGAATTCACAGTAACATAAAACCAAACCGGATGGTTCTTTAAGTTGGGGGCTCTTTGCAATAACGCCCGTGTTCACGACTCTAACCAATATGGAGACGTAGAGTTGCTCTCTCTCCAGAACACGAAACAACCAACGAACGCATCGGTTTCAACCCTTGTCCTTCTAAGATATACCCTATGTTGCAGCCTCGGAGGGAAGGCGCATTATCTTTCAGCAACTGCTTTCACGAGGCACGGGATCAGACTCGGAAGTAGTTTCCGAAAATATCATGCGTAACGGGTCGTTGCTCATACCGAAGGGGCCTCAACATGTGTGTAGAGCAGCAGTGATCCGCTCACGCTGCAAACAGCTAGGTTATCGATTGTATTTTTTGCACCCATAACACCGAGGAGAAGACCAGCTTTCCTTGGACACAAGAACTCTTGTTGCAGTCTGCACCAAACAAACCAACATGACAACAGTGCGTGCATGGTTCGGCGGGGGAGTAAACACGGCACTGGCCCTCATCTCTGTCATGGTCCACAGAAGGGCCAACTCAACTTCAACAGCAGTGCTCAAGCGAGCACCACCATCAATTGCATGTCACCAATGGCGATGGGTCCATACTGTTCAGTTGCATCTAGCCTATTAGCTTATTCTAATACTACTGCTACGCGCTACGCGTACACGTCAACTACTCGTGCGATTACTACAGTAGGACAATATCACAGCCTCGAGAAGGCATAGGTGTCTTGTCCATCGCTGCGCCTTCAACCAACATCACCACCAAACCCATCGACTTCCCACGACTGCTGACAAGCACTCTAACGACAATCAGCCTCTCCAAGCTACTTGTATCCGAGGGTTGCTGCGGCAACAAAAAAGGGGTCAGCTCATCACATAACAGTAAAGGGGAGCTTACCTCTAAGCATCCTTAGCGTTTAGCTGGAAGACATCCACGAGCTTCCACCAGAAAACCGCCACCAGCATCGCCGATCCAGCAAGCAGCAACTAAACTGCATGTTTTTGGGAAGTTCAAGCTACCATTCCAGAACCAGAAAGGAATGTATCGTCGACCACCAGCTCACACAACGGAAGATCAGTGACACCCTCGACAAGGCCTGCATCAAGTACATGGTCCCCGGGATCTCCAGAGGAATTCGGATCAGATACGTGGTTCGTGAGGTCCTTACCAAAACGAAAACCCAGTTTTCTCGATTGTACCGAAGACTTCCACTCTTACCAAGAAAAAGGGAGTTCAAACATTTTTGTTGCATTCCACCACCTAACCATACCAGCTAATCGGATCAGATAATCATACGGCGTCCCCGATGGTCTAGTGGGTTAACCTTGTAACCACTAAGGTCAATGTTACGGGTTCGAGCCCCCCCGAGTGCATGCTCGTACTCGTAGGGACTTTTCCTTGTGGTAAAAATTGAGTTGCGGAAAGCGCGAGAGCGTGAGTTAGCTAAATTCTATGAAAATCGACGATCTTTGGGAATGCGTAACCCTCTGCGCGATAAAAATGAAGGCACGTACCGGGAGGGAGAAGGGACGACACCTGTGACCACGGCTTGTCCAGAAGCAGGAAAGTAAAAAAGTAAGAGAATAAAAAAAAAAGGATCATACCCATTCATTGCCAAAGAAAAAATGGAAATGGAAACATGGCAGAAAAAAACGACGGATACCTTTTCTACAAAAGATATCCGACTGCTGCAAATAAAACATACGAAAATAATACAAGACGGTATATCTCGGAGCTGTTGCTGGACTGCGCTTGCGTGTCAGCACGTGTGCACGGGTTTGCCATCACTGTACAGATGTTCACGCCCCGGCCACCACCACCGACGGGTAGATACCCACCCAGGCGCTCTGCGAGCAAGCCCCCCCCCACTCTTAGTCTGTTTGCCCAGTTGCCCACCCGGCCTACTACACACTACTACACAATCTATCTACGCTATGATAGGATACCTACCGAGCGTATAGACTCGATCGCATCGGCAGGACGCGCGAAGAGTCTCAGGTTCTGCCCTCTTGACCCCTACATCCCTTACCATTGGTCAACGATGTTAACTACGTGCATACCACCAGGGTACTGCACGACAGGACGACCTGCCTCCACCACCACCAGCTAACCACACTACTAGCATACTTACTCTAGAAAGGTACCGATACTGCATATCATACCTGATCACACCCATTCATTGACAAAGCAAAAAGGAATTGGAGAACGGTAGAAAAAAACGAAGGTTACTTTTTCAACCGAAGATATTCGACCGATGCAAGCAAAATATACTAAAAAGGTTCCAGATGATATATCTCGTAGGCTGCTTCTGGGCTTCGCTTTCGTGTGAGCGCCTGTGCACAAGATGCCATCACTGTACAGAAAGCCACACCACGGCCACCACCACCGACGGGTAGATGGTGCTCTACGAGCAAGCCCCCCATCTGTCTGTCCGTTTGCCCTGCTGTCCACCGGACCTACGCACTCTATCTACTACGCTATGATTCGATACCTACCGTGCGTATAGACTCGATTTCATCGGCAGGACGCGCGAAGAGGCTCGGTTTTTGCCCTCTAGAACACTACGACACTTCCGAGCGGTCAAGGATCTGCACTGCATGCATACCACCAGGGTTCTCTACGACAGAATCACCTGCCTCCACCAGCTGACAACACCAACATACTTCCTGTAAAACCACACCGGTATTACATACTTCGTATCATACCGAATGATACCCATTCATTGACAAAGTTAAACGGAGGTAAACAAATCTCTAAAAAGAACGACGGTTACTTTTTCTACAGAAGATATCCGACTGCTGCAAACCAAAGACACGAAAAAGAAACCGACGGTACATCTCGTACGTTGCTGCTGGAGTGCCCTTGCGTGTGAGCGCGTGTACACGAGATGCCACCACTGTACAGAAAGCCACACCGCGGTCACCACCACCGACGGGTTGGTACCCACCCCGGCGCTCTGCGAGCAAGCCCCCCCACCCTTCGTATGTTTGACCTGTTGCCTACCGGTCCTACGCACTCTATCTACGCTATGATAAGGTACCTTCCGTGCGTATAGACTCGATCTCCTCGCCAGGATGGGCGAGTCTCGGCTACTGCCCTCTAGACCCTACCTCCCTTACGAGCGGTCAACGGCCTTTACTGCATACATACCACCAGGGTACTGTACGACAGAACCACCTGCCTCCGCCAACTAACCATACCAGCATACCAAATGTAGAAACATACCGGTACTCCATATCAAACCAGATCATACCGATTCATTTATGTATATATACATACTTCGAAGTATATAATATATTGATTTTTGGGTCATCCCATCTCGAATTATCTTCGCACGATCTTCTTTCTCCTTCTCCCTTCCTGGTCGTAACTCAGATCCGGGGTCACTGTGCAGGCTTTTCTCCCCCCTCCCCACCACGATCCGCGCCTCTAATTTTTATTGCGAGAATAATTCAGCTCTTCCTTCCCTCGTCGAATCGCGACGATTTGTGCTTACCCACGCTGTAGGGCGCTCTCGGCAGTTGGTATCTCCAAATAAAAGTCTCAATACCGCGACCGATACCCATTCATCCACAAACAAACAAAAACAAACCTGGAAATGGAAAAACGGCTGAAAAAAACGACGAACACTTTTTTTACAAAAGATATCCGACTGATGCAAACAAAAGATACGAAAAAGATACAACAAGACGATATAATATATATCTCAAAGGCTGCTGCTGGAGTGCGCTTGCGTGTGAGCACGCGTGCAAGGGATGCGATCACTATACAGATAGCCACACCACTGCCACCACCACCGACGGGTAGATTCCCACCCAGGCGCTCTGCGAGAAAGCCTCCCTACTCTATGTCTGTTTGCCCTGTTGCCCACCCGGCCTACGCACTCTATCTACGCTACGGTAGGATACCTACCTAGCGTATAGACTCGATCTCATCGGCAGGACGCGCGAAAAGTCTCGGCTCCTCCCCTCCAGACCCCTACGTCACATACGAGTGGTCAACGATCTTCACTGCAAGCATACCACAAGGGTACTGCACGACAGGACGACCTGCCTTCATCAGCTAACCACACCATCATACTTACTACTGTAGAAAGGTACCGGTGTTCCATACACCAGTATCATACATGATCATACCCATTAATTGACAATGAAAAATTGAAAATGGAAAAAAGGCAAAACATAGCGACGGTTACTTTTTCAACCATAAATATTTGACTGCTGCAAACAAAAGACACGAAAAAGGTTCCGGACGGTATATGTCATAGGCTGCTGATGGAGTTCGCTTGGGTGTGAGCGCGTTTGCACGAAATGCCATCACTGTATGTACAGAACGCCACACCGCGGCCACCACCACCGACGGGTAGATATCCTCCCAGGCGCTCTACGAGCAAGCCCCCCCATTCTCTGTCTGTTTGCCCTGCTATCCACCGGGCCTCCGCACTCTGTCTACGCTATGATAGGATACCTACCGTGCGTATAGACTCGCTTTCATCGGGAGAACCCGCGAAGAGTCGGCTACTGCCCTCTAGATCACTACCTCCCTTACGAACGGTCAACGAACTTCACTGCATACATACTACCAAGTTCTATACGACAGAACCACCTGCCCCCACCACCTAACCACACTAGCATACTTACCGCAGAAACATACAGGTGCTGCATATCATACCGAATGATACCCATTCATTGACAAAGTATAATGGAAACAGAAAAACGGAAAAAACAAAACGACGGTTACTTTATCTGCAAAAGATATCCGACTACGTACTGCAAACGAAATATAAAAAAATACAAAACATACTGTACGTACGTCTCGAACGCTGTTTCTGGAGTGCGCTTGCGTGTGAGCGCGTGTACACGAGATGTCATCACTGTACAGATGGCTACACCACGGTCACCACCACCGACGGGTAGATACCCACCCTGGAGCTCTGCGAGCAAGCCCCCCCACTCTTCGTCTGTTTGCCCTGTTGCCCACCGGGCCTACGCACTATATCTACGCTATGATAGGATACCTTCCGTGCGTATAGACTCGACGTCATCGGCAGGACGCGCGAAGAGTCTCGGCTTCTGCCCTCTAGATCCCTACCTCCTTTACGAGCGGCCAACGGTCTTCACTGCATACATACCACCAGGGTACTGTAAGGCAAAACCACCTGCCTCGACCAACTAACCACACCGACCGGCATTCCTAGTGTAGAAACATGCCTGTCCTACATATCATCCCGGACCATACCCATCCATTGACAAAGAAAAAACGGAAACGGAAAAAAGACCAAAACATAAACGACGGATACTTTTTCTACAAAAGATATCCGACTGCTGCAAACGAAAAGTACGAAAAAGGTTCCAGACGGTATATCTCGTAGGCGGCTCCTGGAGTGTGTTTGGGTTTGAGCGCGTGTGCACGAGATGCCAACACTCAACAGATGGTCACACCGCGGCCACCACCACCGACGGGTAGATACCCACCCAGCCGCTCTGCGAGCAAGCCCCCTCACCCTTAGTCTGTTCGCCCTGTTGCCCACCAGGCCTACGCACTCTATCTACGCTATGATGGGATACCTACCGTGCGTATAGACTCGATCTCATCGGCAGGACGCGCGAAGAGTATCGCCTTCTGCCCTTTAGACCCCTACCGTACCTCCCTTACGAGCGGTAAACGATTAATCCTTTATACATACCACCGGGGTACTGCTGTACGACAGATCCACCGTACGTAGTACTAGACAGCTACAACAGTACGTATAATCTTCTATCATACAACAACGTTCTTAAAACACAGAATGTGGTACATTCACATTGCAGTATTACGCTGGACACACACATAGGTCGACTATTTACATTCGATCTGCTTCGATTTATTATTTGTTCCAGGATTCAAATGAGGGGGCGCAGTAAACGTACAGCAGATACTTTGTTAAGCTTTCGTTTTCTAGGATATAGGTCGCTGATCAACAATACAGCATCACGAGTAGCTTTTGTGATACGACTACACCCAACATAGTCTGTTGCCGTATTGTCTGTTTTCGTAGAGTTTCTTTTTAGTACGAACCTGGTACGTTCATACACACAACTTAGTAGTACGAAATTTCGCTATATCAAACGAGCGCCCAGAGTTTCCTATTATTTTCAGGTTCATGTAGCTCTAGGAATCAATTCAAGAGACGTGTCGAACATCCAGTAGACGGGTTTGCGCATCTTTTCTAGAATATTTCTTGCAGGTAATTACACCTCGAGTATTTTGTGACGTGATTCCATCCATATGGCCGCTGTTCATACACAGGCGTGAGTATGTTGTTCTATTAATTTTTAGGATTATCTGAGTGGAATGATTTCGTGCATATTACCGCTGTTCATACACAGGTCTGAATATGTCGTACCATTTTTGTATATTATTTCGAGTACCAGGTTCCTCTAGCTACCGACTTCTCATCAAGGGGGCGTATTGGAATATGAACTTTGCAGTCCACTCGTATCTTGTTGATTTGCAGTCACTAGGCTTGAGTACTCTGTGTATCTTATTCTAGATGCGGGGAAATGCAATATGCGGCGAGACTTGCGGTTGATCCTTCTCGCCGGCGTGCTGTATTCAACTTACCTTTATCGGGAAGTTGATCGTGTTAAAAGTGTAGGGTAACTAGCTTACCAGCATAAGTATCGGGGAACGTTGCAGGGAATGGCGCAGGGAACGTTATTGTAGAACGGATTGTCGGCCAGTACAACAGCCCGTAGAGTGCATCTGCCCGTAGCGTAGACGCTGTCCAGTGACCATGAGGTTGTGATCAGCCCTCCCTCAACCACTCTTCTTTTCGTCTCCCTTTCTCCTCTTCTTTTGTTTTCACCTTCGACCTCAAGCGCTACTTTTCCTAACTATATATATTTTTCTTCTTCTTCACAAGTGATCTTAACAGACACTCGGTGTCAACCTCTGCAACTCTTATCATAGACAGAGCCTCGACATGCATCATTCTCACACCAAGTACTACAGCATTCCCGCAGTATGGAGAATTTGGCATCGAATAGTTTATTCGCCGAAGCTTCACACAGCCTATGATCTATTTCGTACTATTTACTGTAGTATGTTCGTTGCACCTGCTGCTGTACTAGAGCGGCAGGTTGGAGATGTCGACCGCAAAATTGGCATGTTGTTGTCACTTCAAATTCAGACAGTTCTAGAACATGCTTTAGTTGCTTCGTATTGCCATAGGTTTAGGTTACGCGACATGTCGTGCCATTTGTCATCTTTACCAAAATGATGATAAAGAGATACATGTTTCAATGTATATTATTATATTAGAGTGTCCTATGACCATGCGGTATGCCTTGAGGGGAGCAGGGTATTCAGCCACCACCTGTTATCAGCGAGTCCACCCTCTCATATGCTGTATCATTAGGGTGTTTGCGGCATGCCAAATTTGGTTGGGTAGGGAGTTACGTAGGAAAACATGTAATCATAGAATTGAAACCGTCGAACCTCACACTCCAAGGTCAACCCAACCCACGAAAACTCAGCAAACAATTAGGATAGAAGCATGTTTTCCAACAATTTTCATAAATTTCTAACATATAATTTTCGTGGATTGATTGGCGTTGGATTATGACGTTTGTCGGTTCCAATACTGTTTTTGTACATTTTCCAACCCAGCAGAATTTGGAATTCGCCAACATTATATTGTATCACAGCTACGAGTTGTGTCGTATTATCGTAGAAATGAGTAGTGCCGTGGTGTCACCGACTGCCCCGGCGGGCGAGCCATTTCGCGGACGCCACCCGGGGACAAGAATAATAATAATCCCTCGAAGCATAATTTCAAACCCCAAATCTCCTCGGATCAGTATCGAACAAGATCGTTCGGCAACGAGGTATAATTCTCCCAGCGAGGCGTGTCACAGTAGCGAGGTTATGTTAGGAGCAATATGTCGAGGACGACGGGGTTCCTCAACGGAGGAAATGCTCAGAATGTTTGCAATCCACTGCTGAGTATGGTCACACTCCACCTTTGTATCTATGAATAATAGCGGTTACATGCCAAGAGCACCCGGCAGTGGTAATATATGGATTGCGTACAACGGTACAACGCAGAACATGACTCCATATGTTGAAATGCTTTCGACGAACAACCTGTAGGTTTTACAAAAAAGACCGGATGCATGCTGCAGTCACCATTGTTATCTCAGCCTCCTCACTTTAGGAGGTATGTACACAACACAAAAAAGCTGACTCTAAGAACCAAATGGAGTGCATCTCGATAAACAATACGTATGCATGTGCCTGGTAGCGAATCATATCACAAACCACAAACAGCATTCCAACGGCAATGGGGAGTTCCTCAGTTGAGGAGGCCAGTCAGCTAGAAATCGTTTGATCACGTATTGCTACCCCTATCGTATCTCGCATCCGTGGACCAACTAATGATTGATGTGTCCGAACAAGGTTGGAAACGTTATTAGGCAGCCGATGCCCACGCTTGCCCAAGGAATCCTCCATGTTTTTGGGTGCAAGTGCCATGCCACGTCAGAACAGGTTCTTCCTAACATGACGTGAGGACCTCTACATCTCGCCCAAAAGCTGGTTTCAGTCGAAAATGTACAATCATAACATCCCCCCTACTAAGCATATACCAAATACAATGGTATACCTGGTATACGCATATAATTGAAGTGCGACGATTAATTATTAGTCACCTTCGCCAGTTCAAGGGGCCCGTCTGTTAGATCTTACGTCACAACTGTTTACCTAACGGCTCTACGCAAACCAAACCCTTGTTTACAATCACACCAGGAACTCCTCCATGGCTGCTCCCGCTACTGTGATGCTGGTGGGGTCGAAAGTCAACCCTGAGACACTATCTCCTTCACGGCAGCCCGGAGGACGGGTTTACGGCTGCAGCTGGAAAAAGAACCTGTCACGATGGCGTGTAGATCTCTCGAAGACTACTGGAAGTCGGGGCAGACGTTCAGAGTCATCGACACTCCTGTAATCCCGGACCCCAAGGGCAACACGAAAACTAGCTCCAACGGGATCGTGGAGAGCGCGGGAATCACAGGAAGCTTAGACGCCTTCGTTCTTGTGGTCAAATACACGCTTGACCGGAGCCACCTTGTAAGAGACACGGTGAAAGCTGCGGTAATACTGTAGCGGTTGAACATGCTAGGGTCTGCTGTGCTTATCGCCTGTCGCGTGCCTGAGTGACCGTCGCAAAAGTGCTGCCGTGCGGAGATGGGCCAGTTTATTCCTAGAAATTCAACTACAATCCGGCCTTAGCGATGCGGAATCATATCGTCTGGAGAGAGAGGAGACGGTATCGCTAGTCCGCCAACTACTAAGCAACATTTGCTGAATGTCCGCCTATTCGCGTCACCAACGACAGCGGCATACAGATATTCAACGAGCTCATGAACGGCGTGCTGAAAAGGAGAAATCAGGAGACGCAAGGGGGTCAATTGACGGAGGACATCGCCGGTATCATAAGGGATAAACAAGTATTGAAAGACGCTATCGCCACCGTAGAAGTGAACGCGGTCAACCGCCGTATACTGGTCGAAATCGCGAGAGTGGGTCCTCCAGCGGTCGGAGTATTTGTAGACGCAGTCACAGCGGGCGTGTACCCTGCCATACCTTCTACGGTTGGCTAGTTTGTAGGCGAGGGAGCGAGGTGAGTAGGGAATTTTCTCCACGGCATGAAGCTGAGGGAGACTCTTACAAAGATAAGGACTCCAGCAGAAAACGAGGTGGCTGAGGGGGCCATCAAGATAGAGCTGAAGACGGGTCAGGTAGACGTTGAGATGCTGCGTCCTGATGAGGAAACGCTGAGAAAGCTCACAGAGCTGGACGGTTATATTCCAGCGTAATTAAGGCAGCCGTAGACACGTATTGCGATAGCGGTAGAACAGCAGTTTTGGCCACAAAGCGTTTGACTGCCGGGACCCCTCAATCGAATATCTATGCCGCTGTAATTGGAAAACCATTTGCGTTCTACTAACAAAATAGGGATGAGTATGGGCCATGGCACCGTTCGCTGGTTCGTACTTTCATATTCTGGAAGTCAGGGTTTCGATGGGGCTTATCGAGTAGATATCTCCAAGTGAGGAACCTCAGATATTTTAGGTGCACCTACTACCGTAGCAAGCGTCCGTGGTAGGTTTCGAACAAGCAAAATCCCCAGGCTCTGCAGCGGGGAAGTTGAAGGCTGAAAGCGTCACCCGAGTTCAAAGGAAATTCAGACCGGTGAGAGTGCGAGTAGACAGCATGAGTTGGGATTCCCAAAGACATCGGCCACCTGAAGAATACGAATACCGGTAGACCCTTCTGTGTAGAGCCTTAGTCCGCTGAATGCACGTGTGCAACTTCGATATGGTATTTGCGTTAAATGTGCAGCACAAGCGCTCTTCCACAGGCAGCGGACGCGTACCACGATAGAGGTGCACCATTTTGTCTCTCGGGCTCCTCACTTGAGGGGCGCAAAATCCACCCGAAACTGGTATTGAGTGGAATGAAAGTGCAACGCGATAAACAAACCTGTGGCCTAGATATACAAACATATCATATAGCAATACAACAATGACATCCCGACGAATTTGGGTTAAGGAGCCCCGTCATTCAGAAACAAAAACGCCGAAGAGTGCCACTTGTATTTGTAGTACGCGTCAGCGCTGACTATGGGTCAGTGGCTTTGGTGCTCCTTTTACGACCGCACAACTCGGGGTCCGTCTGGCTGTTAAGCACTGAACCCTATATTCAACCCAAGGGTTGCAACCCGACACATTCCACGATAGAGGTGCACCTTTTTGTCTCTCGGGCTCCTCACTTGAGGAGCTCTGAACCTCATCCACAAACTAATTTTGAGTAAACTGAAAGTGCAACCCGACGAACAAACCCAAAGTCTACGTATATACACAACTCAGATTGGAAAACAACAATGACATTCCGACGAATTTGGGTTAAGGAGCCTCGTCAGTCAGAAACAAAAACGCCGAAGAGTGCCACTTCTATTTGTAGCACGCGTTAGCGCTGACTATGGGTCAGTGGCTTTGGTGCTCTATTTACGACCGCACAACCCGGGGTCCATCTGGCTGTTAAGCACTGAACCCTATATTCAACCCAAGGGTTGCAACCCGCCCCTTAAAGCAGCACTGCCGTTCTCCTCAGGCGGACCGATGTGCTCGAACGGGATGATGTGCCCACCACGGCTTCGGTAGGTTGGTCACTTTTGGAGGCTCGGTTTTCAGTGGCCCAGAGATACTCGCCTGAGTGGTTACCCTGTATTTTTCTTTGTTTTCGGTTTAACGGGACATGCACAGCAATTAAATGGTTTGCTTCACGGCGAAGTAAAAAACTTGTTGGAGTCTGTTTTTCAGTGAGACAGGGAGCCACTCGCATGAGTGGCATAAATTGGGTAGAAAAATTGGGGATCCGCCCTGCAATAGCCTTCGTCTGCCTTTTCTTGCATTTTCACACAGCAGACGGACTGGCCTGCATTTCAAACGTACAATTCACCTCACAAAATGGCAAGGAGGACTCTTGCGTGATTCGGACCCGGGACTGTGCTTTGTTGAATGTGAACTGTAAACATTCTTCCACAGTCAGCGCTGACTGTGTGTCAGTGGTTATGGTGCACATTTCGCGTTGCACTCAAAGACGAAGGCTGTGAAAAGGACTTAAACGAGTGATTATGTGCGCCGTCACCGGGCAAACACTCGTGATAGTCCAAACGCTTGTCCAATCGAAGCCTACAAGAGTCAGTATATATCGATTAAGTTCAGGCCATCGCAGAGTCGACGCACCGGATTATGTCTGGCCCACGTGCGGGACTACGTAAAACTAGCCACACCCACATGTCGATTATCTTAGGCTTAGTTGCGAGTTGTTGCGTTCGAAACAACCGTGTTTGCGTGATCATTTTTTTATTCTGCGCCGTGAGCACTGCGCGTAGTATTCCGGTGGTTGATCCATGCAAATAAGAATAAGGTTCACCGTCGAGGGGGGACTGCGAGCAAACTAACAACTGCAGCATGTAATATATTTTTGTTCGTGAAAAAGTGACCCAGTGGGGACACAGGGTGTCGGTGCTGGGTAGCTCGTTCTTCGTAACCATAGCTACGATTGTCGTATGGCACCACATAACATTAGCCTACCCAGACTAGGCGTGAATTGTTGACCACACCGCGACCAAGAGCGGCAGCAAGACAATCCGGAATTCAGAAAGGTAATAGAAGATGAGGCTATTCGAAACAAACTTCAATTGGGCTAGGCCGTATTTTCACTCCATACCTCGTTGTGAAGCTAGGAGACCTCTTGGAAGAGTTTGTTAATTAGGCCGTTTTTTATCCTGTATGGAAAAAAAAGGATTTTCGGTAGACGCATGCTACGGTAGAGGTGCACCGTATTTTTTCTGAGGCTCCTCACTTGAGGAGCTCTATACCTCACCCAAAACCTTGGTTTGAGTAAACTTAGTGTGAGTAAACAAACGTTCAACCCGATGACCAAACCTCATGGCCTAGGCATAAAAAGTACTCACAAGCCAAAACACGAATGACATTCCGACGAATTTAGGTTAAGGAGCCCCCGTCATTAAGAAAATATTTCTGCCAAACGTGCTACCTCCATCGTAGCACACGTCAGTGCGGAGTGCGTGCAGGCTTCCATTATATATTTAATCTGCCCGTCAGTCTGTCTGTTAGTCCGCTTGTGCCCTTTCTGTCGGCGGGTTAGACCACGGATTGCGAGAGCTCCACGTCGCCGATTTCCGCCACCCAAACGCCTACAGACGAAGGCGCGCTCGTGCTAATTCGTGCAGCTCGTGTCGTTGCAGGCCATCTCCAGTTGACCGCGATCGCCGTGCTGATGTGATTTGGTGTTTGGTGCTGTGTGGTTTGGACGTGCCGGTTTTTTTCGTGTTTATTTTCTTCGAACACAGACGGCCTTTGGCATGAGCAAGGCACTCTCGCATCATTGACTACCCTACCACAGGGGTGTCCATTTCAAAATAACCATTTTCTTACATGAAACTGAAGTACCTATTGATTGTTTTGGTGGCATGACAAAAGCTGCGAAGGGATCCAATGAAGATCCACATCTCCGGCTGGTCTACGATTCCAAAGGCCGACGAATGCATGAACATGAAAGGCAGCCAAGCAAAGATGCCACAACATGAGTTCTCGTTTAGCAATGACCGGCTCGATTGAACACGTGTGGCCGGCGCTCTGGGCCTTGATCTGCCGACGACGCTTGTATCTCCAGTCTGCAAAGCAAACGAAACTTGATGGTCTAGCTGCGTTCGACACGTAAATGTTCCGCGGCGCCGGTCGCGTCTCCCACCCCTTAAATCTGGTTTCGGAAACACTGCAAAACCCAGGGCAAGAGTCCTCCGGAAGCAGCTTTTCTATTGAGCTTCGCAGCGTCGGGCGTGGGTGGTCTTCTGTACTCGTTCGTAGTACAAACGCGTCGAAACGCACGACCTTCCCGCCTCGATGCCGCCTGTCGAAACGTTTAAGCAGAGTACCCTAAAACAAACAGCATTGTATCCAAGTGGAGGGTGACCTCCACCCTTGCCACAAGGTTAAAGGGTTTCCCCCTTTTACCACAAGGCGGGGAAATTGTCCCGCTTGACACAAAGAGGGGATCATACCCCCGTGCTACACAGAGGGCGACACACCCGTTTCCACCTGGAGCCCGCCCCCCCCCCCGGCTTGCTCCAACGTGGATGCCCCCCCACATTACTCCAAGGAGGAGGCCACAAGGGGTAGGGGCCGAACCCCCTTACCTAAATGGGGTAGACCCGCAACCCCCCGTGCCATAAACGGGGTGGACCCCCCCCCTTGCCACAACAAGGGTGGCCGCACACCCTTGCCGTATGGTGAGAACATTTCCCCTTGCTGCAGAATGGGGGACTCCCCCCCTCTTTCCACAAGCGACCCCCCCCTCCCCTTCCACCAGATGGTGTACTCCCCCCTCGTGGTACATGGTGGAGACACCCTTCGGGACGAAAGGAGGGGAGTCTATCACAATGGAGAACCGCGCAACGAGCGAGACTTCGTCTCTTGTCAGAAGGTGGGGGACCCCCACCCCTTGCTACAAAGAGGGGGACCTTCCCACCTGCAGCAGACTCGATGGCCCCCTTCCCTTGCCATCGGGCGGGTTACCTCCGCCCTCGCGAGATGGTGGATATTTACCCCTCCTTGGCACAAGGTGGGGGACTCCTTCTCTTGAGAAATGGAGGGGGGCCTACCCCCTTGCCATAAGGTGGGCGACTCCCGCCTATCGGCGCAAAGAGGGGCACCTACTCCCTTGCCACAAGGTGAAAGAACCCTAGCTTCTGCTGCAAGGGATGGGGGCTCCCCACCTTACCACAATGTGAGAGACCCCCCACCCCTATCGCAAAAAAGATGACAATTCCTCCGGCGATAAGGTGCCCCCCCCCACCCCTCTTAGCACAAGGTGGGAGACCAACCGCCTTGCCACAAGATGCGGGAACTCCCGAACCTGCCACAAGGAGGGGGACCTCCCCTTTTGTCACGACCTAGGAGACTCCTATCTCCTGCCAAATGAAGGAACCCTCCCCCCCTGTCAAACGGTAGGGACCCCCCCCCTTGCCACAAGATGGGCGAACTCCAAAGACGTACTTCGTATCCCGCCAAGCACTCTTGAACAACCAGTACTCGCCAGATCTCTGTTACAATGCCCGGGTAATCGCGAGTGTTTTGGGCTACTCGAGGGGAGTACCCGGGTACTCTTCTAACAGCCGAGTACCAAGATACCCGGGACCTTATTCGATCTTGCTTGATCCAAATTTGTTTATCTAACAAAGAGTTCGTAACACAACGGGGACCACATTCGACCCGACGATTGTCACACTGATTTCAAATCTCCTGGTGCCTGCCTGCCGTTTCCTTCCTGCTTTCTTCGGTCACGGTTTCCCTACCTCCTTCCCCCTATGTACACGTACGTGTGTCTAAGAATGTCTGACGTGTACGAGTCACATATTGTACGTCGTTGATACGTTGAAACACTACGTGCACAGGACGCATGCCGCGATCGAGGTAGCACTTTTCGGCGTATTTTTTTCTGAATGACGGGGCTCCTTATCCCCAAATCGTCGGAATTTCGTTCTAATTTTTGCAATGGCCTTCATTGTATGCCCAGGCCATGGGATTGTTCATCGGGTAATACTTTTATTTTCCCCAAATCAGTTTTTTTGGAGGGCTGCAGAGCTCCACAATTCAGGAGCCTCAGAAAAAAAAGGGTGCACCTCTACCGTAGCATGCGTCACAGGTTGAGCTCAAAGGGTGTGGTATGTTTAACAGCTGATATATATCAACTCCACCGGTATTTTCGTGAAGAAAAACGTTTCTTGGTTCTTGATTTTGGTACGTTTACATGATGGAGTAAATATAAACGCGGTACTATACATAGTACCATACCTAGTATCATACAACACAACCAAAACCAAAGGAAACATCCTGGCAGGGGAGTTGTCGGTGTGGCCACTGGTAATGTTGGGCGTCGTATCGGAAGTTCCGATATAGCTGATACCGTATCTGTTATCAAAACGAGAAATACAGTATCCCGTTATCCGCAAGCAACGCGTTTCTCTAAAGTGGCAGGAGAAGCCATTATAACGTCCCCTCCCCCCGCTGTTGAGGGTGTCCAAGGCGAATAATTCCCCGTGAGCCATCGGAAGACGGGCCAGACGTGCGTGCTCCTCGTCAGCACGATGACCTGTATCTCCCTATTACTATGTACTCATTCCTGGTAGTCATCGTACAGTAGCCGCAGTTGTAGCATGCACTACGTGCTCGCTTACCGCCGATGTCCTGCATGTCGGCATGAACGGCTTCGACTATCTCATCCGACCCGATAGATGTCGGAACATTTTTCGTTTATTCGGACAGTAGGCTCATGTCGTACCGGAATCGATAATCATTCCGATATCCAATTCTACTGACAGGGCGGGCAGTGACTGGGAACCATTGGCATGCGTGTGGAGGTCCGCGTGGGGCATGCTATACGCCGACGACGCAGGATTGTTTCAAAATCAGCAAAGGGGCTCGCTAAAATGATAACAGTCAATGTAACCGTCTTCGAAGTAGCAGGCCTCACGGTTTCGGGAAGGAAGACGGAGACAATGCTGCTGCAAACACGGGACCTTGAATCCCGGGTTCAACCGTTCGTCGTCGAAGCAGCAGGACAGAGGGATAAACAGACGATGCAGCTTCTATACCTAGGTGGCGTTATCCTCGAAGACGCTGACCTCATGGTTGAGATTGAGCGCCGGGTCCGACTGATGAGGGCATGCTACAAGCGTTCGATCCAGAGCTATACGATATGGCGACCGCACCGCTCAGACTGAAGGTCCGCATGCTGAAAGCAGAGGTGATTGACACTCTGCTATACGGGTGCGTGACGTGGACCCTCAACGCGATTCACTATGACAATATCAAAAAGGCGCACCTCGAAGTCCTCCCGCGAGTCCTCGGCTTCCAGCGTCGTGCCGACCACACCAACCTCTCGTACGTCAAGCCCCCCCCCAAGAAGACAAACTGCGAGAGCATCGAAACGACCATCCGGATACGGCGGCTGTTCTTCGCGGGTGCAATGGTACAGCAAAACAAGGGGTGATCACCCATTCGGATGATGTTTGCGCTAATAGCCGGTGGGGACAACAAGGGACCAGGTGGGCCACCGAACAACTGGCTCAGAACCCTGAGAGACGACCTCGCCGTTTTTCGATCCACCCAAGGCTCCACGGAAGACTCTCAACGGCACTTTGGAGCTGAAACCGCACTGTTGGTCCATGCAGCAAAAAAGGCGGGCAAGTGGTTCCGGGGGGTCCTCGAAGCAGCCAAACGGTTTATGGCCAGGTGACAGGTTAAGGAGGCAAACAAATGCTCGGAGCGTCGCGCAGCCCGTACGCGTGGCGCTCAAAGCCGACGGGGGGGAGGGGAGGAGTAAGGAAACCGCGGTTGAAGAATGCAAGAAGGGGACGGCAGACAGGGTGGCAAGGCACCAGGCCGACCAACAGGTAGAACTTGTCTACGTACCTTCAAACTTCGGCAACTACCTCGTGTTTTGTTTTTGCTTTGGATTGCCTGCTCCAACCCCTCGAGGGGGCGGTGCCGGCCGATACTGCGGTACTACCACGGCCGGTGTGCTGGCTCTTGCTGAACCGGTTCTCCCTTTCATCGCTTTTGTTCCCGATTGACGGCACACTTGCCCTTTGACGCACAGCCGTCGTCCCTTCTAATTTGCTTTCTGCCTTGCTCTTTCTGTTTCCTTTTTCGGTACCCTTGGGGGTTATGGAGGAGATGATGTGGGTATAGACATCTCCGTCGTAGACACCGTACGTAGAGGACAGACCAGGGAGCAATGCTCCTAAAAATATATAGTAGTTGCATTCGGAACCCAGTTTGGGTGCCGCCCTGGCGCAAGCTGGGTGGTGTCATCTGCTTTGTTGCTGTGGTTTTGCTTGGTAATTTTGTTTAGTTCGTTTTTGTGTTTTGTATTCGGTACGGGGACGATGATGGCGGTATGGGCACCACCGTCGTAAGAAACTGGAGTGAGCAGGTGATAGACAATGCGGCAATGCTCCTACTCCTACAGACGCGTGCTACGATAGAGGTACCAGGTAACACTTTTTGTTTTTTTTGTTTCTGAACGCCGGGGCTCCTTAACCCAAAATCGTCGGAATGTCGCTCCTGTTTTCCAATCTGAGTTGTGTATATACGTAGACCTTGGGTTTGTTCATCGGGTTGCACTTTCAGTTTACTCATAATGAGTTTGTGGATGAGGTTCAGAGCTCCTCAAGTGAGGAGCCTCAGAAACAAATTGGTGCACCTCTATCGTAGAATGTATCTACAGTAGGTGCATTTGGAACCCAGTATGATTGCTTCCCCCGACGTTGGTTGGGTCGTGTCATCTGCTTGTTGCTGGTTGCTGGGTGTCTGTTTTTGCTTTGTTTTCGTCTTTGTCGTGCGACTTGTTCACTCATTGTTTTCTTCTCCCTGAGTGCCTCTTCTCTCCTCCCTGCGTTCCTTTTTCCCTCCTTCTTGCCATTTATGTTTTTTCCTTTTGTTTGTTTTTTCTTTTCTTTTCTTTCTCCCTTGCAAATATATTCTGGTGTGCTGGCTTGCATATGTTCCGCCCTCGTATTCATTGCGGTTGGCGTTGCATGACCAAATCACCTTTTGCTGTATTTGCAATGTGCATTTCTGTCTTGCAGTTTGTGACCACAGAGCTCGTCTCTCTGGGAGGCATTGGCAAGGTATACGACGAGTAATGGATGTAGATGGGTGGAGATTTCAGTTTTGATGTGAAGAACACGTACACACATGTTCTCACTGTTATGTCTAGGCGTTTCTCAAAAATGGTATTTTCGAGTCCGCGGGTTTTTCCGTCAAGGATGTTGGTCAAGGCGTTTGCCTTGACAGCGTCTGTCAAGAGAGGTATTTAATGCTGAGGATAGGTATATACAAGGCGCTTCGCTCAGGAAGGAAAAATTGAACAACGGACAGAGATCCATGATTGATTGTAGGTGCAAACTGGCGACTTGAAAATGCCAAGAGATCCACCGCCATGCTCCAGTAAAACGACCCGGTCGCCATATGTATGAGTATACCGTATGCATCTCGTATCTTGCTGTAGTACTTGCGATCTATATGACTGTCTCGAAGCTTGTGACTGCATAATTTTTGGCTCTCTTTAGGATGACGAACCGGCACGAACACTGTGTTTGTGGGCTGGATGTCGAAGGGTGGAAAAAACAGTTTATTACAATACACACACAGCAGCAGCGTGGAATATGTATGATATGTGGTTGAAGTGGCAGCAAAGAGACGGCTGTTTTTGATCACGTCGGTCACACGTGAAGATATGTCAAACTAAAAACAGTATAATACATAGCATATAGACGGCAGTCCGTCACAGGGTTGAGTGTCAGCGGTACTTGGAAACAATTCAAATTAGTTGTTGGTACGTACATAGCTTTACGCCTTATTCCAAGAACAGCAGCAACAAAGAGAAAAAAAGAAAAAAAGAACATAAAATACTTGTACATGGTGGCTCACAGCAACACTTGCTCTTGTCTGCTTGCTTGCGTTGTCGCACTCTGCGGTCTGGTCGACACGAACGTGCTGACGCATGCTACGACATAGGTGCACCATTTGTTTTCTGAGGCTCCTCAATTGAAAAGCTGTGCACCTCTCCCTAAGACTGTTTTGGGGAACAATTAAAAGTGCTGCACGATGGAAAGTCCCATGGCCTAGGTACACAACAAAACGTATTGCAAAAATAAGCATGAAATGCCGACGATTTTGGTTTAAGGAGCCCCGCCATTCAGAAAACGCTTCATTCAACCAAAAAGTGCTACCTCTATTATCGTAGCACGCGTCTACTGCTGTACGCACTTTGCTGCTCTGTGCAGGGCCGATCATAGGCTGTCCTGCGGTTCTTGCTGTACGCAGTTACTGTGGCTATCGTAGCTTGGTTTGTTCCTTAACTTTGTGGTGTGCGTAGAAGAAGCAGGTTCGAAAACTAAAAATAAATAAAAATAAATAATAGGAACAAAAGAGAAAAAAAATACAGTCCAGAGACCGGTCCGGAAAAAAATAATTTTCCCGTTGGCAATTAAGAGCTGAGGATGGCTGAGAGGAGGGAGAATATGCCGAGGGCGACCTCCGGAGGTGCCGACATAAAAGTAAGTGAGTCTGAACCGAACGAAGCCCTATCGTCTTTTAAACGTGATAAAAATAGGCCTATATTTTCGACCTTACGACCACGGCAGACCATCATCGTGAGAACAGGATTTTCCCAAAATACAAGGGCTCCGCATGAGTGCAGGCCTTCGCCGGCACCCATGCTTCGGGTAGGGCAGAGGGTTGCAGTTCGACTTGTTCGATTCAATAAATAGATAGATAGCAAACAACGGATCTACACACATGAAAACGTAATCCGTTTAGTATGTAAAGTAATGCCAAGAGTTCAATATAGCCTACTACGGAGGACCATAGTAATCAGGACCCACGACATACACAAAAACCTATATATTCCACCGTTTTTACTAACCAT
>JAYJMJ010299121.1:0-10158 GCA_036873875.1 Laminaria ephemera | reverse complement strand
TAGTGTCAAACTGTGCACGGAAACTATAAACTTCTTAAGAGGGGGACAAAATCTGACTTCTATGAGATACATAATTACATACCTGGTATACGTAGTCTTATCACTCAAAGATCGGTTGTACCGTAAAATTGTTTCGGTAACACCACTAGAACGATCGTAGTCCGTTTTTTCCACTATTAAGAAACCATTTGTAAGGTAGTTCTTGGCAAACACTCCAAATGGAAACTAAATCGCAGTGCAGATGATCGGGAAGCCGCACAGTTTCAGAAGTGCACCCATAGTCCAACGTTCGTGAGTGCACGAGACCCACCAGTGACATTCTCGAGGCCACTGCCTGGCCATAGCGGGTCGCTCGATGCATATCAATATCCCGGGCTCGAATAGTCTATTTGACAAAGTCGCCGCAGCGACGTCATCGACCGAAGCATTTGATGCAGGACCGTAACTTGTTATTTTTTCGCGTTCGACGTTGGCGCGGAACGATTCGGTGACAGATTACTGTCCAAAGCACAGAGACTTGCCGACGGTTTGGGCAGCCTCCAGTGTGGCCACCATGCGGACCCTGTGCCGACACCGCAACGGCTGTATTGTCAGTTCTGTTTTCGTTAGACGCTTGTTTTACAAGCCGGCTGACCCGTTACGTAGCTCTACATGTGTAGAATCTGCTTTGTTTAGATCTAGGAAAATGCTGAAATTTATATAATAACTGTAGTGTAGTACGTACATGCCATTACGGGATCGGACCCGCGTTGTCCACAATTTTAACGAGCTCTTTAAAGGAGATGTCCTGGGGACAAAGGTGGCGGAAATGATCGGGGGCGGAGGACTCGCCCGGTGTCACGTGGGCCGCCCGAACGGCAACCCGAATGTGTGACTGAATTGCAAGCAGCACGTCGTACGTGTAACTCGCGGGGCACAAAGAGATAACGGCGGTCGTCGGTCGTAATCGAAAGGCTACGAAAGAGAAGGCAGGGTATATCGTTTTTTGTGTCACTATATATCGGGCTTACTGCGGCGTGTGAGGCATAGATCAATTATGTCAACACTCTGGAATGCAGGCATTGTTCAATACCAGCGCGAGCCCAAGTCGATTCCGTCCACTATTGCAATGAAAATATATGTTGAATATGAAATACTCACTTTAGCTGTTAGAACGAAAATGTAATTATTGAATCACGTATGTGCAAGCTGCAGGTGACAAATCGAATGTGCGTGTTGCGAGATGTCAGCCATCATAACAGATACAGATCAGTGACTGCCCTGCCCATACCATGGTCAACAGGACTAGAACGTTCAACCTAGAATAGGCTTGCAAGCGGATTTTGTTTTTCATGCATTGAAGTTGACAAACGTAGACAGCTGTGGAACTCAAATTGGCTACAAGTAGGGTATTGGTTTGTAGGGTATTGGTTTGGGCTTCCTATCTATTTGTGATACGTTTTGTTTGGGAGTTGTACACTGAATCTACGCGAATGGTAACCAATTCAGCTAGATATCGAGTTACATTTGTCGAAGGTAAAGCCTGCGTACTGACTGTAAGTACGCTTTATCCCTGTAAATGTTGCAGGCGAACTGAGGTCTAGCCGAAGGCTGATGCTCGAGTTTTGCTGCACGAGTATATGTTTACCACGCGGTAGGTGTAGATCGCTAATACTCAAATGTATTACGTGAAATGCTCGGAACGAGGTGGACCGGCACTGCAAGGGTATTTTATGTTGATGCATAATCTCGCCAGAGTCGGTTGGCGAAATCACTTGTCGGTACAGTACGATTTCTGATACAGTACGGCTCTCTGGTAATCAACCATAATATCAGTTTTAGGCTAGATTTCTGCTTGTAATTATCGTCTCTCTTAGACAATCTTCAGTATAGACGCTGTCCCAACATGGTACTGCGGCTGCCGTCGATGTCGCTACCGAAGCTGCTTCAGAATACGCGTAGCTGACAAAATATTTGTCTTTGTGATTATACGTTGTCGCCGACCTGCCTCTCCGTTCCGTTCTTTCCCCGGCGCAGGCCCTGTCTGCGGGCGCAGCGGTCGGTACCATAGACAACCGGTTCCCCCCGTACGTGGCCCGTGCGTGGACTCGATGTCTCATTCTCCGCACAGTCTATCCCTGTCTGTGGTCTAAAAAGATGCATGACGCACGGCTCCCTCATGAGGTGTCTAGACATGATTCGTTCGTACCTGTGCTCTCCGACAGCAGCGCGCCCGGTAGGTTTGGGAGCCCTGAAGGCTCGGACGCTGTGGGTACATATAAAAATTCGAGATGATGACAGGATTTGCACCGCCGACAAGTACCTGCGACCCCGGACTCATTGCGATGACTATTAATAGTAGCGCGTATACATACACTACGTTTTTAACAAGAATGATGAATCGAGGTAGAGACCAGGAAATGCACGGAAGACAAACTGCGAGTGCCCAGGGAAGAAACCACGGCGGCTTCAGAATGCAAATGGGGATGTCAACGCATACCTGGTATTATATAAGGCACTGGGTCTAGCTGGGTGCCTTAATGGTTTTCCCGCGAGTTGCACCAGCCACAACCGCGCGATGTTGTTAGAGTAACCTTGCTGATCGATCGAAGATCGAGAGTCGGTTAGGGGCTTTGACGCAAAGGAAAACAAAATCCAGGCGGGAACATAAAACATGAGTTCAAGTGCAACTTTACCGTTCTTGGGTCACAGGCACAAGGTGCGGTAGAACCTCTCTGGCGGTGTATGCAGAGTTGCGTTGATACGGCAGCCGGAGCAGCAAGGCAGCCGAAATAGGATATATGTTTCGGATATGAGACCAACATATAAACCCGGTGCCAAGTATACGTTTCAGTACAATGGCATCAGTATCGACTTTGTTGTTGTAGTTCGTGTCTGTAGGCGGTATACATCAGGTGTGACCGAACCCCTCTATCAGATTACGTAGGGCGGTGCAACAGCAACTGCAGCTGTGCAACATTTCTACATCATCAGTGTCGGGGTTATTTCTAAGATGAACGTCATATATCATTAAAACAGATGCAGAAGAGCTACAGCAGCAACCCCTACCTACGATGTGCAGGCACTCTAGTGTGTTGGCCATGTGGTTGACCTCATAGACACAAAGCTGCTAAAAGATTCTGCATAGTGCAACTCGGCGACCGGCGAGACCTCAGGCCGCCGGCCAAGTCAACTTATATCTTTGCATATTACTCGCCGGCGTGTTTATCGGGAATACGGGGCAAGCATCGAAAAATCGCTGATGAGTATGGAAACATTAAACGTGTCAGTGTTGGCCCCCGCTTGACGGCTACAAGACGACTGGCGCCGAAACTCATGTCGAACGGCGTACTGTAGTGACACTGACTACTCGACAATGTCAATCTAAGGTTAGGCACCAAATCCACGAGTCTCATTCACCTCCCTCTCCATGCATCCCATTACCCCCCATTCATATATACACCCACTGTCGCCGCCTATTGAGTAGTTGGTATAGTACCCTGCAGTAGATAACCCATAACGCTGCCTCGGCTACATCCTCTACCGCGTTCTCGGCCGGTCTTCGACATAAGAAGCTAACCACCTGCTCATGCTGATTGGTCTTCTACCTACTCTAGGCAACCCCACGTTTAGATATCTGTACCGGTGTCTTCGTCCGCTCAACACGGCAATGTTCACGACAGGGCTGAGTCGACTTAAGAAGGTTACACAGGAAGTAAGACAGTGATCATGGACTCAAAAATCATTTATTCCAAACGTATCACCAGTCGAATTTACATGTCAACCAGACATCATTAACCACAAGTCTATCCGGTATATAAATATGACCAAGACGGTGAATAGGGTGACAACCAGTCGTACACGTGGTGTGCACTGCTTGGTTTTCGGAAACCGTTTTCCAAACGCAAACAAGAAACGGTCATATACCGGCCTACTTTTTGGCGTGCAGGTTCTGTACTGTCGTTCACGCAAAACCCCACGGATCCAACGTTTTCGTCTTGAATTGCCATGGTCCGTGGAGCTGCTTCATGGGTTGAAGAGTAGATCACTCACGTGAAACTACATAATCGACCGGAAGCAGAGCAGTAGAGGGGATAGCACGGGTACGATTGTCTAAAGGAAAACGTCAACTCCCACCTCCGTCTTGATAGGTTCCCCGGATGGATAGTCATACTGTGAAGGGCTTACGCTCTGCGTCATAACCTCATGGGTCTGCTTGGCGGCCGTTCCGACGGTGTTGTCGTGCAGGTTCCTAGGCGAGGGACAGGGAGATGAAGCGAGGGGAACGCTATGACTGGGACGCATCCCCAAGACCTGGAGTGTCATTCCTTCCTTGATTGACCGGTGATTGACGCGGTGCGGAGGCTGCGCCCCGTCAGGTTCCCCCCTCGACCGTTTCCGACAGTTTCGCATATCATGCGATGAATCAGAGACCGAATACACACCGGTCAAACTAACGATATTTTGACTTGTGGATTTAGTAGTCACAACGGCGGTCGGGACACCCCCAGTTGGCCATGGTGTGCGACCGGTTTTTGGAGAACGCTTATTTCGTACGTTTACCATGCCTTCCACAGCATGCTGCTTGCAATATACTGGCTCACTGCTGCCATCGACGTCAAAAGACGGAAACCTCGTGCAGGAGTCATGTAAGCACCGCTTGCTGTGGACGCCAACCATGTCGTCCTCGCCATGATGATTGCAATACATCAACGTCTTGCCGACGTCTACACAACAGCATGGTAGCCTCGGGCAGGAGTCGTGCGAGCAACTCTTTTTGCGGACGTCAACCATGCCGCCCACGGCATGTACTTCGCAATACACCGCCATTTTGCTGCCATGCACATTAATGGACGTCATCTTCGTGCAGGAGTCATGTGAGCAACGCTTAGTGTAC
Organism: Laminaria ephemera; assembly: GCA_036873875.1. Lineage (NCBI taxonomy): Eukaryota > Phaeophyceae > Laminariales > Laminariaceae > Laminaria > Laminaria ephemera. The sequence goes on along the minus strand of JAYJMJ010299121.1, from coordinate 5,282 downwards.
ACGTTAACCATGCCCTCCGCGGCATGTCGCTTGCAGTACACCGCCGTCTTACTGCCCTCGACGTTGAAGCTCGGTCGCCTGGTGCAAGAGGCATGCGAACAGCGCTTGTTGTGAATGTCTACCATGCTGTCCACGGCATGTTTCCTGCAGTATACCCCTGTTCTACTTCCTTGGACATTAAAGGTCGCTCGACTCGTGCAGGGGTCGTGTGAGCAAAGTTTGCGTAGCACGTTCACCATGTCGTCCTCAGCATGTTGCTTGCAGTACAACGCTTTCTTACTGCCCTTGAAGTTAAAGTTAGGTCTCTTCATGCAAGAGTCATGTGAGCAGGGCTTGCTATAGACGTTGATCATGCCCTCCGCGGCATGTCGCTTGCAGTACACCGCCGTCTTACATCCCTCGACATTGAAGCTTGGTTGCCTGGTGCAAGAGGCATGCGAACAGCGCTTGTTGTAGATGTCTATCATGCCGTCTACGGCATGTTGCCTGCAGTACACCCCTGTTTTGCTTCCTTCGACATGAAAGGTCGCTCGCCTCGTGCAGGCGTCATGTGGGCAAAGTTTGAAGCGCACGTTCACCATGTCATCCTCAGCATGTTGCTTGCAGTAAACAGCCTTCTTACTTCCCTTGAAATTAAAGCTAGGGTTCCTCGTGCAGGATTCATGTGAGCAACGTTCAGCTAGAACGTTCACCATGCCGTCCGCAGAATGCTGCTTGCAGTACATCGCAATCTTACTGCCCACGACATTAAAGCTAGGTGTTGTCCTGCAGGCATCACGTGAGCAACGCCTGGTGTAGACGTTCATCATGCCGTCTTCGGCATGTTGTCTGCAGTACACGCCAGTTTTGTTTCCTTGGAGATTAAAGGTCGCTCGCCTCGTGCAGGCGTCATGAGAGCAAAGTTTGAAGCGAACATTCACCATGCCGTCCCCAGCATGCTGCTTGCAGTACACCGAAATCTTACTGCCCTCGAGATTAAAGCTAGGTCTCTTCGTGCAGGAGTCATGGGAGCAACGACCGGTGTAGACGTTCATCATGCCGTCTTCGGCCTGATTCTTGCAGAATATTGCCGTCCAGTTGCCTTGGGCAAATAATTTTGCAAACGTGTTTGGCACTGATAGTGACGACAATTTCGCAAAAGTGTTTGGCACTGGTAGTAAAGACAACGTCACTTCCTCGCCACTGGGTGCGCCGAAGAAATGATTGTGGACGCCAAATATGACTGGCGACCCCTAGCCACAAGTCGATTGGCCCACGTATGCACACCTGTCGACCGTGGAGGCGGGGTCGGCAACATATGTTAGGGTCCTGTGGAACAAACACCTTTCTAGCTTTGCAAGGCAAACACCTACGTTTCGAACGGAAGAATCTACACATTAGGGACTTATGGAATCGGTCTGTGCTACCAAAATACGGCCGCAGCCATAGTACAGAGGGAAAATTAGGGGCTCCACAACAACGATGGTGCCACCCTGTAGGTATTACCTAATCATCATGAAGGAACCAATACGCTCGGTGTTGGCGAGCGGTTCCCATTATAATCCGATCGATCAACGCGGTTAACCGCATTTTGACAATGGGGACAGTAGCCCAGCCCAACTTGATTAATAGATGCGATGGCCACGCAATCCCGTGGTCTTTTACCGGCCAGACCCAATGTACTCCGTACGGATGTACCCTCTCGTAGGATGTCGTGAGCGAATGTCGCGTTTGTCGCCATGTTTTTCCATACTAGCTTCCGGGTGCAGCACGACTTGTTGTGGGAAGGCGCAAGCGATATACAGTTACCTGGTAAATACGCGGCATCAGAATCTGGACACGAGCGAAAATATCAAATATGCGGAGCCCTACACCTGATTTATTATCGAACACATGCTACGATAGAGGTGCATCTATTTTTTCTGAACCTCCTCACTTGAGGAGCTATAATAATACCGTTTACAAAATATTATTTGGGCACAAATAAAAGTGCTACCCGATGAACAATCCCATGGCCTAGGTATACAACGAAAATTATTTTTTTAAAAGTAGTGAAATTCCGACGATTTTGTGTTAAGGAGCCCCGTCATTCGGAAAACGTTTCGGCGAAAAAGTGCTAGCTCTATCGTAGCACGCATCGGTAGTGTTGTATGTGCCTGTACCCGGTTGTGGCCGAAGTGTTGTATGTGCCTGTACCCGGTTGTGGCCGACTCTATTTATCGACGACTCACGCCAATTACTTTGGTAAGCAAATATTTGGATAGCCAAGCGCGGGAACGGTATTCCATTTCTCTTTCAATAACAGTTTCGGGAGCTGCTGGTTTGCCAGGCACATGATACTCGTACGGTGTTGTAACGGCGAGGCGGATGGAGACTTCAACAATTTTCTTGCACGTGTCAGATATATACAAGACAGGAGACAATCAAGCGCGAGAGACGAGCTGACCTCGCAAATAACACTTCGTACTGATTTTGGTGTAGTGTGTTGGGATTAGACCACGTTAAAATTCGTGACGGTAGCACACCAATGCTTGATTCATAGTCCTAACACAGGGGGTGACCGTAACGGCGTCTGGCACACGATGTTTTTTGGTGTGCCAAATTGATACAAAATCACGCGGCTTCTTGAAACCAAATCAACACACGATATTCCGGGTGCCGAAAGGTATGCGGACCAGCATACATACCGTAAATTTATTGAGGTTATCAACGGTAAACAGCAGTTCGTTCGTGAACTCGTAACGCGGAGGGCATTAAAATGAGGTCGCCGTGACTACCTCTCAGAGGGCACGTCTACTTCCGCATCTCGCCTACGCTGCTTGTGTTTCGCTTAAACTATGCAGGTGGGCCCGACACCAAACAAAAGACGATGCCAGTATATTTGGATGCCGAGCGTGTTCATGTAATGCGCATCGCCCCAAGGCACGCCAACGCTTTGCGCGTATAGGGTCCAAAATGTGTGGACGTTGTGATCCGTCTCTCACTCCAATGTCGTTGCAGAATGTGGCCCCGGGACGATATTGCGTCAGAAACGACCCATCCGCGGATAACTATGGCCACCGGTGATAATAATGTGCTGGCATCGGTAAACCCCCTTAAAAAGGGGTGTACTCGCCGTCGATGATTCTACTGTTTTGCTTTGTTCAAAGGAAAGAGAGAAGTAATAACCAGTCCGCAGCGAGTGATCGACACCTCTCCATGGTATCGTCGCTGTCCAATACACTCGGAAGAGCTTGTCGCGAAATGTATGGCAACATCATGCCTGCACTCCACCTGTGTCATAGGTGATCTGTAGGTGGGTTGAGCCCTCTGCTGTGTTCAATGACAGCGGTAACGTTGCCAGTATGTTGGTGCGTGTGTTCGACCACAAGCCAGACGGGGCGTGTTACGAACGTCCTGAATGCAAGTCGTGAGATGATTCCCTGTGGCGTACAGAACGCAGGTCGCCATTTGCACCATTTTCAAACAGATGCATCATAAATATTGGAGTTAAACGGGTTGCGCTCGGTGCGTGTATAGGATGGGATTACATCTCGCATTGCCTTTTGTAGCAAGGATCGTTAGACAACGTAAGGTACGTACCTGGTATCCGACACAGCAGTGCACCACAGTAGTACACGATCAGCAGTACAATACCAGGTGAGAAACAGAAGCACTCGTACCTTGTATTGCTGTGTGATAGGTACAGCCGTGAACCAAATAATTGGACCCTCCGTACAAATTGAAGCTACGACTCGTACATTGCATTGTTACACTGCAATAATTGTTGGTCACAGCAGTACCCGTACTCGTCTATGTAAATGGAAAATGTGCCCCTTTCATCAGTATGCTGTTCTCTGGCGAACGAGCGCTTTTTCTAACTCTTTCGGCTGCGGGGCAAGAATAGCGTTCAGCGGTACATTACGATGCGTTGTCTGGACCCCGGCCGAGCTCCCTGGCGCGTGTTCTGAGCGTTCCAAGTAGCTGAGATGATATTTTGTCAAGGTGTTGCGTTCTTACTTCCCGGGCCGAAAAGGTGACATGAAAAGCCCCACCATTTAGAATCTATAAAAATAGCCATCTCCGCTCTGACATTTTTGTTTGCCCCCGCTCCGCTCTACCGCCCGCAAAACATCACATAATCTATCCATTATTTGTATATATCCCGGTTAGCCGTCTGCTACGATGCAGGACCAACTGGAGCAGCAGAAGCAACACTCCGTTGTGACAGTCGCAGACGGTGCTTCTGTGTTTGTATGTATTTGCGCTTTTGTACGTGTTGGTGAAGTGCTTGCTGTTATAGGCTCACACAACAATCGAGAAGAGCGGTGGATTTTCGTTTTTCAGCATCCGCTCATCCTGAAAGGGCATAACCAGAAAACAGCAGTACAGCCGCAGTACAGCATCAGCGGTCCAACGGCAGTCGTGCTCGAAGCTGTCGCCTTAGTGCCGGCAGTCAGAGTATATGTGTGTGTGGTTGGTGCACGGAAGCAGGATACCGAACACGACAAAATGTTCACGTCCAAAGCAACAATCAGACATACATCGTCGTACCTTATACCAGGTGTACGAAGCATACAGCACCAGCAAAAACAGTCCATAGACCATACATATCATTGGAACATCTATTTTCCCCCTTTTCGACTGTCGACGCCCCCGGGATATCAAGTCGACCACATCCCGAAGGAGAACCTTGTAGCACAGAGTAGCAAGTATGAGTGAGATATAACACCGGACATGGCCAACGGTTAGGTACTGCGGTTAACGGCACACACACATTTGGGTATAACATACTCTCACGTACTGATGCACACTGAGGTCTCGTGCTGTCGATGTATAAAAACCCGAGGCACTGCTGTACGAGTACTACTTAAAGTATTCGAAAGCGCTACGTAGGGTGTGACCCTTAAAACTCTTGAAAAAAATCCCCTACTATTAAGAATACTGGTAGTCGTGTAACACTTTTGACGAAATTGTAAAGACCGTTTGGAAAGCACAGCAATACCACAACGGTATCTACATTTTCGTCTAAAATGGAATTCTACAGAAACCTTACTATTAATATCTATGTCGCCAAAAGGCCTAATGTACCCAAAACATGATACAATATATCATACACGGTTTCTCTGTTATTTTCTCTGGTTTCTCTTTCTGTCTTCCATTATTTTTTTTATTTTTTTATACTTATTCTTTTTCTTCTCGGATTTGTACATTATTTGGTTTCCTTGGTGGCATGCGGTGTAGTCAGTTTCAGTTGCGAGTCTTGAAATGTATGTACCAATATGGGCCTGATACGTACGAACGCTGACTTCTGATTTCACTTT
>JAYJMJ010299064.1:0-10163 GCA_036873875.1 Laminaria ephemera | reverse complement strand
CGCTTTCCACTGCTAAATTGCGATTTTTCACTCCGGAGAGATTCTAACCTGCAACTTAGTCGTCAGAAGGTTTACGAGGTTACCAACTGAGCCACTGGGTACGCCAGTGGTGGTGGGGGTTAAGAAAAATATTGATCGCAAAGTTCCTACAAGGTATTAACCCAAAGATAAATTATGAGGATCAACTACCCGGTGTTGTTTATATTCTGAGACTGATCTTAGTGGTTTAAGATTCCGTAATGAGCATAATTTGTTGTACTCGTTTCGTACTGCTGTTGTTGCTAGACATAGCGCATGCCTCCTTACTGATTATAGCCTTTGTTGCAAAGAAGGCGTGTGTGCTGTCTTAACCTTAACCTTCCTTACGTCATCTGTGTACGGGTATTCATTAGCCCTATTTTGTTGTGGCTCGCGTTTGATCGCGCGCTATTAATACACTGAAACACCTATTAGTAAAAGTGTGTGTCTGGTAGGAAGAGGGGAGGGAGGGGACAGCACTGGAGTTTTTCACAGGTAGGAACATACGAAGTGGCGGCTCCGCTGTTATTGTTGCTACAGGTACTGATGGCTGCATAGTGGATTGATCTGTGAGATTGATGCTTATGGAACCTCCAATCCATAGCAGAAGATGTCTGACACATAGAACACAACACTTGAGTAGGATGCTGATTGCTGGCAGTCGCGCTAACCCCCACGTCTCGCCTTGAAACCACGATGATGTCACAGGTTTAGAGCGACGCAATAACCGAAGGTAACGTGAGGTATATACACAGTACCTCTTACCGTAAAGGATGACGGCGCCACAGCCGTTCTGCCAAACTACGGGAGGTGTCTCCGCTCTCCTTCACCTCCAGTCTGCTCCCCGAAGATGCGAGGTAGTCTCATGGGGCTACGACATCGACACCCCTAGCGGCAGGAGAGACATTCTCGCAACAACGATGCTGTGCGTGCTGCTCGTGTCTACAGCATTCGCGGTCAACGGTTTCACAAGCGCCATGCAGCTGGTCAACGTCCAAACAGAGCTGTGCGACGCCCAGGACGCGAAACTCGCCGACAACCGGGCGCGCATGCACAACGTGACCAACTATAAGGCCGCGTTCAATGCGACGTCGTACAGGGTCAACCTGGCCAATGATGCGTTCGTGTCTGCGAATTACACCTACAACAGACTAAGAACGGCGTACACGTGGCCGGAGGCTTACGAGCTATCGGAAGATGAACGTCAGGTGGGTGAGGATAGGATTAGGGTTAGAGTTAGGGATGAAAGGTACGGGTATGACTCGATGTGATATGCGAATACAGCACCGGACACCCACTAATAAACATGGTAACAAGAATCCAAGCTGGACTTTACAGGAACAGAAGAACTTCGGGAGCCGTTCTTCTGAAGTTAGTGATGAACTAACCCTCTCCCATGTAAAAACTCCGGCCTGGGTCAGTATTTCGGTTTTGTGTTAGCTGTCCTGTACTATACCTGATGTATTTGCAGCAAGACGCCCAAAGGATCGCACACAAGTTGTGAGCCGAGGTTTGTTGGACGCAGGGCGCGGGGTCGGTTGCGCACGACAACGCCCTACCTCGTAAAGAGGCCTGCTCTTGCCACCGGAAGTACTGAAGCACGAGGGATGCACTAAGATGTTCGACATGCGTTAAAAGTGCGGTCTATGGGCATACGACTACGGCTATTCATGAGATGAGTACATCTCCCCGTATCCTTGCCCCATATCCGGCATCTGGCAATACGAACCAAACATTAAACGTCGATCACTGATCACTCATAAACCGCTTCACGAGAAATATCAGCACCCGACAAATTCAACTAGGGGAGCAATGTTTGCAGCCTTCGTGCGTGTTATCTCCCCCAACTTGCCACAGCGATAGCCCAGAATCTCAAACTGAAAGCGATATACTTGGGATCAAAAGCCAACATGTATCGTTAAACTTTGCTCCCGTGCTCTCTTCTCCTGACGTGGTACGGTTTAAATATATATATCCCAGGAACTCGAAACGGAGGCGATTTCGGGAGGCGACTACTGCGAGCCGATCTGCGTCGACGGGGCCGTGGGAGTCATCGTTGGAATTTTTGGCGATCGGTGCCAGGAAGTACCGTGCCCAGACGTTGAATCAACCGAGCTCTTGGTGCAGTACGACGCGTCCCAGCAAGCTCTCGATTTGTTCGGCGTTCCTGTAACGGTGAACTCGAGTCTGTACGAGGCTGAAGTAGATACCTTGCTGAATCAGGCCACCAGCACTATCTCTGTTCTCGTGGAGAGAATCAACTTCGCGTCGTCGTGCTACGTGCTCTACCTTGCCTTCCTGGTCATATTTCCGGCGCCATTCGTCGTCTACAGGTAGGTGCTGTCTGTGCCAGTGGCAATTCTGTGGCCCCATCTCGACTTTGGAAGAAACGTACTACGGAGGGATATGGCCTGAGTTTTCTAAGCTCTTCATTTGTGACGAGACTAATTCCTCACCCAGCAACCAAAGGAATATTGAATGCCATGGGCGATACACTATCCCATGGTCTAGGTACCAAACGAATACCATCGTATACTACGAATCATATACACATCTACTTGATACAGTATCTCGGTTGAGAAACCGATTCAGTCGGGGACGTTTGGGGTCAAAAGTGCAACCACTACCGCAACACGGCTCGCAAGAGTCTGAACTTGGTGCCACTGTCGTTGAAGCCGTTAGTGTTGGCCGTGTGTATAATAACTTTAAGTGGGAACGGTCCCAAACTCACAGCGGCCGGTTAGGCCATCCGGAGGTATCCGTTTGTCCGACGTTTGTCTGGGAGGTCAGACCCTGTGCATCCGGTTCAAAGCGACTAGGTCTTGTACGTTCCTCGAAGGTGTCCTTTTGCTGGCCACCGGCTTAGAAGCCATACCTCATCTACTGTAGTTGGTTTACGCATCGCATATCACGCAGACAACCATTCCGAGTACGCCAGCCATACCCTAGTGCTAAATTATCTAGGCTGTCATACGGTGAGCGCATTGCACCTTCAGGAGTAGGGGTTGATGATAGACAACCAGACGTGTCCCCTTGCGCGTTGAGCGACCTACAGGTGCCTGCTTGTCGCCCATTCACACAAAAATTCTGCCCCTTTATCCCGCATGAACGATCAGTGATCAGTGCACTTATCGTCCAGTGGGCCTAAAACACGCCCACGAACACTCGTGTTGTATCATCTGCCCCCACACACACACATCCTGTCTCGTCTCGAAAGGGATGCGTGACGGTCAATGTCAAACGACTAGGGCAAACCACTAACGAGTACACCCCCCTCAACACCCCCACATCTTGTATTCGTTTTGCTATGCAACAACCCCATCCGTGAGGACAGGGCTAACTGGAAGCACACGTTTTACAACATCCTGGCCAACGTCAACAAGCCGATGTGGATCGCGATCGTCGTAGTAGTCTGGTATGCTCAGGGGGCGTTTAGGTCAATCCTCGACTCCAGCTTGTACAAGGTAACGTGGGCCAACTTTGTTCAGGATCCGTGCTGGGCTGACGCATCGTTTCTGGTTGATACCGCCAGCACCATCACCCAAACGTGCGTCAATATTACATCGGCGCACAACTTATTCAGCCAGGCCAGCAATAACTACCGCTACTACGAAGCAGGTGAGATAGGCATTCAAGCGGCTGCTTCAAGTTCCTTGAAGGCATCGTCAGCGAGTACTACCTTCACGCTAGACATACTATCCTCGTCGTTGCTTGATGCGCAAGTATGCAGAACATAAATTCGATGCCGTCCGTCGTCCTCCGCGAATTAAGTTTGTGCACCCAGTCAAAGACTTCAAGAGTGTCAGCGAAAGACAGAATGTGTATGTTCACATACGATTATATAACATGCTTTGGCCGTCACGCGCTGCGACTGGACGCTGAGATCAAACCCAACACGGTGTGGTTACGGTATTGTTTAGTGTAAATGACAAGGCCACACTCACCAGTATACCTCGGGATGATGATGGTAGGGCGCGGCAAGCAAAGGGGCGTCAAACACAGGTAGTCGGTGTTAGTGGGCCAAGCGTGACTGGAGACAAGCTGTACTGCGGCCGCAGCCGGCCCCTATAGTGGGTCCATGCTGCATCGTAGGAAGAAGGCGTCGGTCTTCTCTTGTGTTGACGTGTAGTCTTGTTGTTCACCGGTTTGGGAGTAGCTGTCTATTTGATTTCTTCGAATTTCGGGTAAGGTGCGGAGCTCGTCAAGTAAGGAGCCTCATAAATATGAGATGAACCTCCGCTGAACCGTTCGTCTCCTCCCCGGATCCGCTCCTCGCATGTAATTTCTATTTCGGAACTTGTTTGATGGCATAACAGTGGAGAACACTTGGGAGGCAGCAGGTCCGCGGCGAGGCCCGTTCTACGCGGAGCCAGGTAAGAACGCCATGCGTATCAATTTAGAGCTCGAGCTCGAGCTTTTACGCTCGCAATAGCCTGAATATGCCCGATGGGTACAAGTACATGAACCATGTTTCAGTAGAACGGTTATCTACAGTACTAGTCATGTTTCTCAGGCTCCTCGCAAATGTATCCCTCAACCACAACCTGTCACCCGAGGATAAGACCGCGCTTTGCATTTGTTTATCGCTGAGCTATGACCCATTCAAAAGGGTTAATACGGGCCACGATAGCCCGTAGTCATGCCTACATATTTCCGAAGCCTGGAACTAATGGTCGACTGGCCGACCGCCAAGCAGATGACATGTGGCTGCCGTTATTGTGTGCATTGACGCACTACACCTTCCCCCCGGGTTCTTCCGCTGGTTCGCCCCGTTCATGGTAGATTTGCTGGCTGCTGTGTAGACGTGACGTGACTGGCATCGTGTATATTGGTGTACAGTTGTACGAGCACCCCCTGTAGACGGTGGTTTCTTGTGCTCACTGCGGACCTTTTCCCAAGAGTTACATCTCCGGGTACTGTGCAGTTGCAATACCCTTTTTGCGCGCTGGTTCATTCTGTATCTGCATCTGGATAGTGCGCTCTCCACACACACACCAACCCCTCCCCCCCCCCTCCCTGCCCTGCATATGGAAGAGATGTAATGAGCGCCCACATGTTGGAAGCGTCGCCATTAGGTGTAGGAGCGGTGGTCCGTCTCGAAAGGGATGCGTGATCAATGGTCAAATGACTAAGGCAAGCAACAAATGGGCACCTCTCCCCCTTCCTCGCGCGCGCGTGCTCTTTGCGCTTGGTGCAAGCAATGTCTGCCTGGTCAGTGAAAACCAGACGTGCTCCGTCCTAGTAATGCAGGGGTAGGAAGGTCTATCGTCTGACAGAGTATGGCCATACATTGTCTTGATTACACACCCCTTTCTCCTCTTGTGCTGGAAAAACGCCTGTACCGCAACCTGCCAATTCAGATCACGTGTTCGTAGATGATTTTCGTGGGAATTGCTCCGTCTCACCGGTCCTTCGAGAAATACGGCCTACATGGTCAGATGCACCACCCTTGTGCACCTTCCATTCACACTAACCCTAATTGACCCCCCCCCCCCCCGGTACTGGATGCACGCCTCTATATACCGCAACGTGTAATACAAGATGACGTATTTGTAGAGGATTTTCCTGGGAACTGTTCCGCTCCCACGCTCCTTCAAGAAATACAGCCGAGCGACGGAGAGGTAGACTGGTTTCCGCTGCTATTCTACAGCGGTGCTGCCGCCGCCCTCCTCCTCCAGTTCCTGCTGGCCAACTGGTTCATCTCCTGGTTCACCTTGCTGCGGCCTCTCACCGTTTGCCGCGGTAGAGTCATGCTCCCGTAAGTGTGGGACCAAGGGACGGTTAGGCTGTTGTAGTGCTCATAAAGCTGGGGGTAGATTTTGCCTAACTGTTGACTGGTCTCCGCTTCTCTCCTACAGCGGAACTGCTTCCCTTCTCCTCTAGTGCATGCTGGTCCATTCGTTCATCTCCTGGTTCAACTCGTTAAGGCCTCTGCCTGTTTGCCGCGGCAGAATCGTGCTCCCGTAAGTATGGCGCTCGGGGCTAGGGCTAGTCTTAGGGTTAGGTTGTTGCATGGCTCCTACAGCTGGTAGCGGTACATTTTCGGAGGCATGCTACCGTAGAGGTGGTATGTTCGGGTCGTCCAACATCTCCACTAAAACAATTCCCAACATCTTCACAATATCATTTGTACTACTACAGTATGTAATATTATTGCGTTCGCGTTATACCTGTAGACAATGGGATTACTCATCGTGTTGCGCGTACATTGACGACCGGTGGCGCGATTAGGGATGAAGTATAGAGCGCCTCGTGTTACGAACCCAACTCCTGTTGTTAGGAAAACTCTACATTTTTTAGACACCCCCCTTTCGTAGCGTGACAGGACAGTCGGTCTTTCGTTTGGAACGGGCATGGTATACGCATTGGCCGACCTGCATCGGACGTCATGTTGTGAACCTCTATGACGTACGAAGAACTCTACAGCAACTTGCAGCAAACTCTAATATAAATCAGATTTGTCACGAACTAAGCGCTCAGTTGTATCATACGAAGGTTGCGTGTTTGTTGACAGCCCTATCTAGACAACGCCAATTGCATCAAGCAGGTATCTGACAACCCCCTGTCCCACAAAAACTGGAACCTTTTGATTGGACGGTACGGCCATCTGTTCACGCGGTAATTCTCGGGCGATCGGTCCTTTGCACCTGCGTTGCCTGGGTTCTTTATGCGTTTCTACTTAGAGTCTAAAACAAAACAAACCGATTCCCCATCCCGGTCTCCGAAGCCTGCCCATGAAAAAAAGCACCAAATTGTTCTCCGACTCCGGGCAGGAGGAGCTATATGTATGCCTGACGCCAACACCGATTACAGAGAATATTTCCCCAAACACCGGGCTAGGTACACCACGAACATACTGGCATACCTGGTATGTAATACGAAATATAGTGGGTGGTTCCTCAGTTGAGGAGCTACGGTGGAACACCTTATATTTTTTGGCTGAACAGTACAACCTTCACTGCGCAATGACTCGTTATGTCTAGATCATATTTTTGTGTTGGGATGTGTCGTGTTAGCTTCCGGAATTCCGAGAACTGGGGATCCAACCCCGACCTAACGCCCGAACCTCGCATGATGGTTTTCTGTGGGCCTTTGGTGATGTCGCGATCTGTAACCGGAGGCAGGTACAGCGACGAAGAAGACCACAAGAGTAGCCGCAATGGAAACAACGGCAACAATTCTGTCTCATCGTCCGAGGCTGACGTGCACGACGATGTCCGAGGCTTCATTCGAATGCGCGCCATCTTGCCTCTGATCATACACACGGTGCTCTTAATTCTAGTTCTGTTTAACCTTGCTGTAGCGAGGAGCGAGGAGGGCATGGATAAGAAGGTCTTGTGGTCAGCCCTCGGGTTTGCCGCGTTGATAGTGCTGACAGCGTGGTGTCTGTATCGGCCTTCGGATGAGGTGTCGGGCGCGGTTGAGCGTGAATGCCCCCCTCCCCGTCGCAAAAAAGGGGCTAAGTCGCGCCCGTCTCGTGTTCAAACTGGAGTTGAAGACGCGGGTAGTCATCAATGGTCTTGAAGCATATATAGAGTGATGCACGACTATTATTAGTCATCAACGAACGGTGTTGAAGTGCATGGTGATGCACAACTATTGGTAGTCAGTGGTGGCCTTGAAGGGAATGGCGACGCAGGTTTTGTAAGCAGTGCGCGTTCAAAGCACAAACTAGGGTTAATTGATGCGTAATGTGCATCCAGTGCGATCGTGCAGGGTATATAATCGTAGTGACGCAGTTATTGTATGTGGTATTTTATGAGGCTGCTGTTCAGATTCGTTCGTTTGCTGTGTGGCAAGTTGTTCTGATCGCGTTCGGTGAGGATGTTTGACAAGTGCGTATGCTTCGTTTTGTTGATGCTTGGGTTTTGCGCAACGTTGGTATGTGATGATTTTGGTGTTTGTGTGTTCTTGGGGTTGGCGGATGCATAGCCATTGTTGGCGGTTGGCATGTTTTGATGCTCGGTGTGTGTTCCATTTCGTCGGCCTGATACCTCAAAGGTGCCTCGAAGATAGGGGTACTGCACCGATTTTTGGCTTTTGGCCAAAACATTTATTACTGGCGGGGATCAACTTAGGAACTACCTGGTACTTTATTATGGTGTCGTTGGAATGATAATTGTAATATTCGTTGTTGATGCCTAGGCAATGGGATAGTTCGTCAGGTTAAGCGTAGGCTTTGCCTGAAAGTCAGTTTTTGGATGGGGTACAGAAGTCCTGGCGTGAGGAGCCTTTAAACGTTATAGGTGCACTTCTACCGTAGCGTATAAAATCGGCTTCAAAGTACAACGAGCGAGCATATCGTGTTTCGCTCAAGAGGGACAAAACATGTATTTGAAGGGACACCTCAAGAGGGGCAATAACGCCTCTGGAAGCGTGTGGATATAATAGCACGTATTACTAGCATGGATATAACAGCACAGATTACTGGACGTTCGGCAACGTTATGATGGCTGCAGTTATGCTGGAAGAGGGGATGCCTAGCGCAGCAGGTGTTTATGTTGACATTATCATGTTGGTCGGAGGCATTACTGGGGAGGGAGTGTCACGATAGACCATACTATCGCTTCTGCAGGGTTGTCGTGTTGGTTGGAGACATCCTTCAGGAGGAGACGCTTTAGCACAGCTGATAGCGTGATCAAAGGATACCCCAGCACAGTTGTTAGCTTCCACAAGAATACATGCTGATTGAAATCGTGCCCGAAGCGGAGATTACTCAACGACGCCGATAGCGTTACCTTGTAATAGCCATGCTAATTGGAGGCGTAATTGAAAGGGGTGTGCCGTATCTTAAGGCCAGAAATAGGGTGAGTACTAGGGTGAGGGTGGGGGTTATAGGGTCAGGGTTTACGTCTCCGGATGGTGTTGGTTGGAGGCATGGTCCAGGATTGGACGCCCTGTCACAGCTGATAGCTTTATCACTAGGATAATGCTGTATCGAGGCGTGATTGAAGAGGGGGTACTAATTCTCGTACAATAGCGCTACCACGTTAGCATCCGCGATATAATGCACCATCACATATTTGTTAAGATACATGCTGGAAGATGGGAGAAGATGGGATACCTTAACACATGTGATTGCAATAATGTTAAGATTGTCATATTGAACGGATGTTTTCTCCGATTCGCGAATTGATTCACGTAGTGTTCTTGCCTGTGTTGTTAGTTTGGCATCCGCTCTAGGCCTTGTGACAGGATCATTGACTATCTCGTGTGCAGCCTTCGCGTCTTCGCCCTTGCTGGTTCACGCCTATTGCCTTCGGTTGCGTCCTGCTTCCCCCCACCGCTCCCCACCGGGGGCGATCCGGGCAACGTGGCTGCTTATACTGCGGTAGAAGACTGTAGGTTTTGTGTTGTGCTTCTCTCAACAAACACATTTCCGCCCATCCACCCCTCGCTGGAGGTGTAACGGAAGCTAGTGCCTCCGTATTCCCAAAATGAGTTGTAACTAAAGCTAGTGTGACTCCGTTTTCCCAAATTATTTTCGCCCCCCCCCCGCTTCACTGGGGACGTAGCGATAGCTCGTGATGCTACGTTTTGAAGAATATATCCGCCCCCCTTAGCTGAGGGTGTGACGGCAACGCCGGTTTCAGGCGGTTTCGAAGGCGCCGGTTTCAGGCGGTTTCGAAGGCCTTACGGGTAGGATCCCCTTCCTTTGCCCCTTGTGACGCTCCTTCGCGAGGTTTTTGTAGCCCCGCAAGCTAGAGGTGTTGAAGTGGATGCTGAGGGTCAGCAGTATATCTTTTATCCATATTCTATGAATAGTTTGTGCACCAGGGGCTACAACAAATGTTCGAGATTCCTGCCAATACGGCTCATCAGGATGGGCCAGTGTTATGGTATTTCCCTGGAAATCCCGCAAATGTTGCCCTAACAAACGACGTGTTGCTGGAGAGCCTGTATGTAGGGAACATCGGAGTTGGACGAGTCAGTCAAGATAGGACTCCCCTTTCTTTGCCGATCTTTCCCTCGCACAAATTGGAAAATGACTCGAAGCTCTTTTAGCGAAGCGCAAGTGAGCCACAACGAGGGACCTTCTCAGTGTTGAATGGACACACCCGGAAGGGTATACGTACGTCGGTGTCCCAGGGATAACTTCACAGCCTGTTTAACCAGTGGATATTCACAGGGAGGGCAGGGGGGCG
>JAYJMJ010299056.1:0-10163 GCA_036873875.1 Laminaria ephemera | reverse complement strand
CTATCAATCGTACGGCTATATCATGTGTGGGGACGCAGTGCATGTGCGATGTGTTAGGATTTGTTATTTGTGTAGTGTCGTCAATGTGGTTCATGCCCCTCGGCCAAGACTAACCCAACCCTGACCGTAGTTCTAACACTACCCCAACTCCGACCCTTTGGGTGGATCGGGGTCGGTAGCCGCGGTCGCACGGGTCCGTGGCATACTTTGATGCTGTCCTTTCAAACATCACCCCGGCGGAAAAGCCGGCTTCGATCAATCTGACCAATGCCCTGCAGGAAAGGTTTTACATGGCCACCCTGCTCTTTAGTCGAGTTTCAATGCAAAGGAGTCGATGGAAAAGGTGAAATGGTAGTACCGCCGCTGCCGCCCACGGCAGTGCATCCTGTGGCGTGAAATGGCTGTGTCATGGCCTATGGTGCATGCCATCGTAGAGATATGGCAGGCCGTAGGTACGATGGCATAGGATGGCATTGCCTTCATGCAACTATAAAGGCCCGTGGCAGTGCCATGCCAATACCCCGGAGACGTAAAAGAATGAACACCGTGGACATTATCGACGACGGAGGGGGTCGCTTGCCAAGACGTCTTGAAAACCGGGACGACCGAAGGTTTGTCATACCTTTCCTCGCGCGGGAGACGCTGCGCCCAGGCGCTACTCGTGCTGGAAGCAGCGCTCCTACGAGGCCCCAAGGGTTATTCAATCTTAACAAAACAGTGTTGATTCTTGGATCCGGCAGGCTTGCTGGCCCCACGAGTAGTGGACTTCAATCTCTTGAGTGGCCGTGTTGACCACCGTCGCAGCAATCGCAACGAGTCAACGAATAGGGGGCTCACTTGAACGACGCCAATTGGATGCGCGACAGCGCGAACCAGCCCCGAAGACGGGGCGTGCCGAAGCAGCTGGCCCGTTGGCCCACGTTCGGGTTATCTGTCAGAAGGGTGAGTGACCCGATGCATCATGAGAGCCTTTTTCTTCCACGTAGTTGAGCACAGAAGAAAACGGGGAGCCGGAGTCGTTTTGGACACACTGTGGGGGCACAGCCCCCAGAAACGTCTGCAAGGCTTTGATGAGTTAATCCCCGGTGGCGTGAAAATGATTACCCGTGTCGTGCACGGAATTAGGGCGAACATGGGCGATGCAGTCGGCCAGATGCACGTCCAGACATACATAGCAGGTCTACGAGCTTGCTGACGGAGACGATGTGCGTCAGAGCCGCTGCCAAGTCCGGGTAGGAACTACTGACGCTGTGTGAACTCTTGGTCGGGGAATGTCGCGTCACTCTCGCCGGACATTTCGCTGGGGATGAATTTGGCGCTGAGACTCACGAGGACGTTCGGCGGCGGCTCGACTCGACGGCGGAAGCCTTGAATATGTCGACCGAGAAAACAGGTTTGTCAACAATGTCAGCCGGGGCGATAGCGCTGGCCGCCCTTTCGGCTGACACGAGTTGCTGGTGAAAAGTGGAGACGGTGTCATCGGTCTAGTGCAGACGTTTCCCCGACCGGATGTTTGACGGTACGCCTTGGCAGACATAATCGTCGGACTCCTCGTCCTCGGGTTATAGCTGCTTGGCCGTGGCTGTTGTCCCATGAACGAGGTGTGCCCGCGTAACCTCTGGTTTAGGGGCCCGTACCTCGAGATTGATTTTACGCATGGTGTGTAGGAGACACGCCAAAGATGCCAGCGGCAGCTCAACGGCGGAGCTCTATACCTTACCAAAAAACTATCTTTGAGAAAAAGAGAGTTACTCCGCATACGTTCGGGGCTTAGGTACACAGCGAATAAGATTGCATTAAATAGTCGATACTCGGCCGATTGTGGGTGGTTCGGCGGCTGAGGAACACCGCCAGGATTGTGGGTGATTACAGGCTAAACGTGCCACTACTGTCGTAGAACGCGTCTTATTTGTTCTGGAATACGTCTGGAATTTGGGGCCGCTCGGCCACCCCATTCATGTCTTGCTTGTGAGGGTACTGTCTGTGGCGAGACAACTGAGTGGTGCGCTTCAGAGTTTTGGCAGGCAGACGTGTCGGAGTTAGAGGGGGGGGAGGCTTCGACAGAAAATCGATGCCGGGAGGCCTGGAGTTGGCGCGGACATGTTCTGCGAAAAGGGTATAACGTGTTGGGCCGTATCATACTGCCGTGAAACCCCTCAGCCGAGGGCCTACTCAATACCGTTGTCATAATTTCCGTGTTTTACAGTAGGGTTCGTTAAATACAGAGGCGGTGGAATTATTCATCGGGGTGAGCTTACACAGATCCAATAAGTCCGTGTGTATGTGAGGCAGCGACCTCATAAAGTGCGGAGCTTCTAAATGGTTAGTGCCACAGCTCATATATCATGCGTCTCCGGGTCAACTCACCTGTGGTTACAACGCCTGCTCACAAACGACGAGACGACGGGGAAGAGAGTATAGGTAAGAATCTTTAACTCGTCGCCGGACCGATGTCAGTAGCCTGTATTGATTGCATCTATAGTGCCTGACGAGGATACAGAAGCAGTTGTCATTGCGATATGTATGCTTAGGGATACACCAATACCTGTAGCGTCCGCCATCAGTGTCAGCGCTTACTAGCCCTAAGCGATCGACTGGATAACCTAGAATGGGTTGAAGGGAACGTACCAGTTTGAGAGGTTAGACACAAACCTCAAGAGACGATCTTAACGACGGGTGGATATTCAAAGGGAGCGGGCCCTTGCGATCTTCGGTTCACACTCGCCGCCGAATGGACTTTGACGAAAGAAGACATGTCGAAGAAACACCAAATACACCACGCCAAGTGTCGCTGGTATGTTAATGCACCCAGCGTGTGTGTACCCCGAGGGCGTGCTGAATAGGCAGGGGTGCAACACATAGGCTCCGAAGACATGGCCCGTAGAGGACATATAGCGGATGGAACAACAACATACGTTGGGTTAGCATACTGAAGAAGGGACGAGGATGGGGGGACTAGGTATCCCATCCGTGTCTTTGTGCACGGGGAAGAGGACATTCCACGGTCAGAACATCCGGGGTAATGTGCTAGGCTTTCTTGACGAATGAAGAGAAACGGCGAAGCGGGCCGTCAGCGTTGACAAAAAATGAAAAAAGAAATGCCAGGTCGAGAGGGAAGCGAAACACAGGAACGAGTCCTACAACATCACGGGAATCTATGTCAACGCGTTTGGATGGGAACCGTCTGGCGTCTGCACTAACCATCGCGCTACGTACACGGTTGCAGTAACGACCGGGTTCAAACAAAGGTTAAGGGGGACGGTGCCATGGACCATGTGATGCTTGAACCACGAACATGGGCTGGGTTCAATTCTTGCGTCGGCACTGCGTTTAGGTCGCGGGGGGGGTAATGAGTGATTCCGGCGAAATCAGAATCCAAACGTGGATGACACACACCTTTCGCCAGCGTGGCACAATGAACGAACGGACCAATCGTATATTCTTGCCACCGAGTTGGTCGAATTCCTCTCTAAGTAATGGCAAAGAGAGTCTCGGAAGTCTTGAGATCATGAACATCGGCAAGCATGTACTCGGAGACCATGGCGCCCCCAACAGGGGTGCGGGCATCAAATGGGTCAGAAAACCCATCACGGGCTATGGATGGTATTTGAGGCAATGTTACCACCTAAGGTGCACAGCTGCCACCTAGGGCTTACATCTAGAGGCGAGGTAAAGGAATTGGGACGGAAGTCGTGGCGGAACGCCTATATAGGTGATCGTCGTATCGAAACACAGGCCAGGGGGCTGTAGGCTCAAACCAATCGCATGGCCCAACGTAGACGCTGGGTAGACTCGACGTATGAGGTCATTATCAAATCGCCAAGCACAATGAGAATTGGGGGTCCCGCCACATGACGAATGGAGTCGGCCGAAAGCGGTAGGAGTAAATAACTGCGGCGTAAATAAGCCATACTCGGGATTTCGCTAAAGTGGCGACATCGAAGTCGGACGCGTAGAGTGTCTGTGGTGAGCAGGCCATGGCAACCATTGGTGATTCGCAGATTACTCCGAACCAAACGTTGAAGACGAACGTGTTGGTTGCGAGAAAGTTGCGGATGTTGACCGCGCCTCGATGAAGATTGAGACGATAATAAGAGCCAACGAGATGCTTGACGCATGCTATAATTATTGGCTATACCCTGCAACCCGAACGCAGCAGCGACGCTAGAAGTCTGACACATAGTCTCCACAACAAGAGTTGCACATGTCTAGGGAGTGCACATGTGAACCATTTGTCCTCCGCATTGACAACGCCCCGGGTTATATTTTTTTAGTTGTAATCTTGTTCCGGGAACCGACCGATTAAGAGGCGCCGGACAGACGCTGATACCACCCTCACCCCACCTCCCACCCAGCCCCCCCCCGGTAGGTAATAACGACGATATCGTATTGGGCGTTAGAGTAATCACGACAGTCCCAGCGGTTGGCAATATTTGACGGGGAGCGCACTGGCATGAAAAGCTGCACGGATCACGTACGGTGGTTAGTTTCTTTCTTCTAGCGAAACTGATGTTGAATATGCGCCGTGTCGGAGCAACGGGCCTCTGCGGAGATCACCGCTCACCACGGCCGATGCGGCTGTTCCATGGCATGGCAGCGACGACGATAAGTCCAAACTGAACCCGCATCACGAGTATCAGGCACATTGTTTAAGGAGTGGCGAGGGGTGGACGTCCCCGGTATCCGCCTCTCCGTACACGAGATCATGTCACGCTTCAAACCAATTGCCACTGAAGATGTATAAACTGCGATGGTTACTGCTAAGGGGTCGACACGCTTTAAAACTATATCGAAACTCTATCGAGGACCTGCAATTATTTGGGCATGCGACTAAAATTTGCCAGATTTTGAAAGTCGAGTCAATACGGCGTCAGACAGCACATTACGGTGTATATTGGCTGTTCTGTTGGCAAGTTTCACGACGACGAGGACTACACCTGGACTTGACAGTAACCACAAACAAACTAAAGTGGCAACGCGTATGATGTGCCGTGTGGAACGTCCCACGGGTCTACCCGGCCCCCTTTCGACCAACGTTGACACCGGATGATACCTTGAGAGCACGATGACGCATGACGCATACCTACGGTAGACATGCACTTAATGCGTTTGACGCTCTTCACTAAAGGAGCCGTATACTTCACCCAAACACAAAAGTCGAGAAACAACTGAATGTGTCACCCGATGAGAAATCTTATGTCCTTGGTATACAACGAACGTTATTTCGAAACAGGAATAGGATTCCGAAGATATTGCGTTAAGGAGCCCCGTTCTTCAGAAAATATTGATGCAGACAGTGCTATCCCTGTCGTAGCACGAGTCCATTCATAGGCTGAACTACATCAGGAAGCGTCGTCAACATATCGTGTGTAACCACTAACCTTACTCTGACATTGCTGTGATGGCCAGGTGGGCAACGTGCCTAATACGTGTCGTTTGGTTTCAACGCTGTCATCACGGAGGGGGGCGGGAGGGTATGTCCATCCGTGTTACAGAGACGCCATTTCCTGTATTTTGCGCTAGAAAACCGGAGCCGCGCGCGGGGGGCACCTGCCATGAGTGCTGTAATCTACGCATTCCAGGCCATCGCAGCTGTGCGATTCGAGAACGACACCGTAAGCGCTGAACGAAACAGGTGACGCACAGCGGCTAATGACCCCACCAAGTAGCGTTTGGCCTGGACGCCACAATCGTATTGTACGATTGTGCCCGGTGTCATCACGGGACTGTGCTTCCTTCTTTGCCTTTGTCGTGTGCTTGCCTTGCACTGTCGTATGCGAGCTCTTCCTTCTGTGAGCGTAACTCCTTTTGCGCGCGTGAGTGTATGTTGACATATTCCATGATAGTGAAAGGGGGTTCATCAAACGAGTTTGAGGTTCCTCACTCGCCGTGCTCTATATCTCAGCCAAAATCTGTATTCAGTAAACATTGCACGCTCAACTCCTTGACGATCCCCATGGCTTAGATACATACCTGGTAACGAATATTTCTGTACTACACAAGATGGGCGTTCAATTGTATTTCGTAGTAGGTAGGGTACAGACCACTGTCATTGAGAGAGGTCATAAGCGAAACGTGCTTCACCTCTGTCGAAGTACACGTCCATTGTGCTGGCTGAGGCACAAGGTGCGTGCTCTGTATTGGCGTGAGAGTGTGTTTTCATCTGTGCGACTGGATGCGCTCTATGTGCATGCACAGGTGCAGTGGGCTTCGCGGCACGACGAATTACATTGAGCTCGCATCGGCCTCCTTGCTGACAGTGCGGGGCTTATCGTGATGTCGGAAAACCATTAAATATATCCGCACTACACGTTGGTTCAGAAAATATCAAACCGGAGAACAAATCATCAGCGCTCTCTCGCGGTGGGTTGAGTTGGATTTGGGCGAAACAACGCCCACACACGTGTTCTCTGTTGCATGGCTGAGAGCCTGGTGGAAATCATATCATAATAACGGTGAGTTGTCGACGGCCATATAATGTGATTTCGTAGAACCGACAAGGGGATCGTAGGACTACTGAGACGTCGACACGTCGGTGAAAAAACACACGTAGGTGCGCAATATCGTCCGGATCCGATCGAAAGTGGGGCGAGAGGATGACAAAGTTGCTGGTTCACTACAACATTCGTTGGATTGATTCTACGGATGCAAGCTGCTGCCGCTAGAGAATATGTCGAAAATACATATATTGTAATTAAGTCAGTCAGAACTTGACACCAATATTTGCACATTGGCCCGCGTGTCACTAAAGTAATTTGGAAGATGGTGGTTCACTAAAACAAAGCAGCACCCACCTCACAAAGCGCCTCGATATTTTGGAACAAATGTGTACGATAATACCGGTAACCATGGGCTTATACACGTAACAGTTACTATCGCCCGCTATTCGTACACAATGTAAAATTCCGCGCCAACAGTATCTCCGGCTGTACTTACACTAGAGAGGGATCACTGTGATACCCGACCAACAACATATTGGATCAATACAGTCCCCACACCTGTGGTTTGTTGTTGAGTTGTCTGCTCAAGCCGTTGCGGAACCAATTGTATGCGTATACACGTGCGCCTTGTACGAGTATAAAATCACTGCGTATGGAGTAATCGTGCTTCCTATTTGTCATCGTTCGTGATATGAAGCAATTTCGCGCGCAGGGCCTATCCCTAGCACCACCCTGATTCTCTATTGTTTTTGTATTTCCTTAGTAATGTTCACCAATGTGTATGGTTCACACCTATCGTACCAATGCCCTGAACTCACCAAGATCCCGCATGTAAAAAATGATTGGCCGAGGACGTTTCTGGGTCAAACTTGTTTTTCTCGTCTCGTTAGGGATGTTCACGAATAACGTTGTTGAAGCTTGCAAAAACCGGAAACCAACAATAACCATGCACTGAACAGGAGCTCGAGGCCAGCGTCACTGTAGACCCGTGTAGATGAATTGATCCCCAGACACGATTGGGTATTATTCCAGAAGCAAGCGTTAAAGCACAGTTCAGATAAGCCAGAGTCAGTGACGATGTCAGTCACCACGTTTGTTACATGTTACAGGTAAAGTAACAGCGTGCATGTCCAAAAATACTTAACACCAACAGTCACCCGATTATACCCAAGGATGGCCGCAGCGGCCAATTAACCCGGTTATCACTTATTACTGACTCCAACACTACCAGGACCTTAGTCCTTAAAACATAAAAATTGGCCTGTACACATTAAGCCACCGTTTTGACTTAGAGCGAGGCAGCTGCTCTGCCGAAATAATCGGATATCCCAACCAAAACCAAACACATGAAATGAAATTGGAACGCATTGATCCTTACTTTTTCAACTGCCCAAATCATGTATCCCACACATATTCCCGGGCGTGTGTGGTTAAATATTCGGAAAGCATCTCCGATAGGGTGATGATATCGTGTCCTGAGAGTCGACCCCCCCGGCATCGTCGTATAGATTACACGCACCCCAACCTCAACGTCAGGGTGAGCTCATTAGTTGAACCCTATTTGGCTCCATCTACATCCCACAAGTACAATAGCAACACGTGGCATGCTTCAATTACTTTGGCAAGTGTTTTAGGTTGTTAAAGACTGGGAAAGGAACATATTCACGGAAACCATAAAAAAGCGGTCGAACTGCAGGCCAACTATCGCAAGGCATCCAAGCTACAGGTCCCAGTACCGCCTTACACCATGTGTTCTTTCAGTACGGCGGTGTAGGTCGCGTCATCCACCAAAACGTACCGGCCGAAGAGTACCGGTGTATCCCACTGCAGACACCTCAAGGTTTACGAGGCCCCATTCCCAACGTTCAATACGCGGTCCTGACACCCTGTCCCCGCAACAGGATGATAAGACTACATTGCCGGGATCATAAATCTTGCGGAAGAAATGAAGGTTGTTCTGTGTTGATGGCCTTGGCGGTCGTGCAGCTGGCCTAGAACACCATCATCACGCCGTCAAGTTGTTCGACAACGTTGCCACCGCTGTCTACCGCAAGGATGATCGTGTCCACGATGGTGTTGCTGTCGATGCAAGTCGTCGTTCCCGACTCGGCGTTGATCGAAACGCCTGAAATTCCAGTACAAATGGACGACATAAGGGATGGGATATGCATTCAGACGATCGACAACATAGAATATATACACTGTATGTGAATATATGATATCCATAGAACACATGTGAACATAGTATACGAGGGAATAAGGCCAGACCCTCAGTCCCGACGGCAGAGAGTCCACAATTTGGAACTGCGCGACCGATGGGTTATCATGCAGTACATGCAACATACCCTGGTACGTTAGTTGGCGATAGTCCTATCATTGCTATACGGGGAGAATTGTATGAGTCCCGGAGGTAAATATGTTAAACCGTACGTAAGTATTGATTATCTGTTAGTCATGTAGGCCGTTGGAGGATGGATGTAGTCCACAAGATGTAAGGTAGTTTAGCTGCCACAAGAAACCCGCACAACAGGATATTTGTAACTGTCGTTAACTTGTCTGCGTTGATGCAAGGTGAGTGGTCGGCGGTCGTTGTACAAAACTTAGCAGCAGTCAGCAGCAGCCAGCAGCAGCAGCCTGGAGCACAAGACAGCAGCAGCAGCTAGCAAGGTACAATAGTGATCCCCGAATAAGGCGGTCATTAACGCGGCATCCATGAATATGGCTGTCAAACACGCACTGGCACGACGGAAGCCCGTCCGGCGGCAGTGACCACCTTGTTAACGGCTGGTCCCTCAATAGAGCGGTCTACTGCCCATTTGAGGGCATTTGATGCCTCCACATCTGTACAGACACCCCCAGCTTGTAACTATCAAGCGCAATACCGTAGTTTGCAATCCGCC
This sequence comes from Laminaria ephemera, assembly GCA_036873875.1. Lineage (NCBI taxonomy): Eukaryota > Phaeophyceae > Laminariales > Laminariaceae > Laminaria > Laminaria ephemera. The sequence goes on along the minus strand of JAYJMJ010299056.1, from coordinate 823 downwards.
GTATTAAAGAATAAGGCGGCTGGCCCAAATAAGGCGGTAACAAGCGTCTCGTACAGTACCGCCTTATCGGGGACCACTACAGTAGCAGCCAGCGTCATCAGCAGCAGCAGCAGCAGCAAACAGAGATCAGGCAGAAAATCCGGCATAAGACGGCACCACCCAGCATCAGCAGCCGGCAGCTTAGGCCAGCAGCAGATGCGAATAACAGCTGCTAGCAGCGGCCAGCGGCAGCAGCTAACGAGGTAGCAGCCATAAGAATCAGCAGCAGCAGGCAGAGTGCAGGCAGCATCAAGCAGCATCAGGCAGAAAATCCAGCATTAGCCAGCGGCAGCCAGCAGGGGCGTCAACACCCAACAGCAGGCATCAGCAGCACGCAGCAGAATGCCGCAAACCCAGCAGAAGCCAGGAGCGGCTACTAGAAGCAGCAGCATCAACCCCGTTCGTGTATTTCTAAACGGCTGGGGTTTCGACAAAAAAGCTGTGCATTTCGGTTCTGTTTCCACGTGCGTTACACGCAAGTTCACCCGAGTTCAGTACCGGTGTACAGGAATCCATGATCAACCGTCCCCGCCAAGATCTTTCGTTCGCCGGCTCAAGGGCCATGGCAGATGACGACGACAAATCCAACTATATGTCGTTGTCTCTGTTGCTCGCGATGCCAATCGCTGTCCAGCGAGATGCGCCATATCACGTAAAATCCAAGGTATAGCAAGGCCTCAGTTGTGTTATTTTCACATGGTATTGAATACAGTACTGGGCCCTATATAGTGCAGGGGTGTGTCCAGAGATTTTACCTGCACTATAGCGGGCACCTGCACTACTC
>JAYJMJ010299046.1:0-10163 GCA_036873875.1 Laminaria ephemera | reverse complement strand
CGGCCGGGATCCAGACATGCGTCGTAGTGTACCGACGGGCCCCTTGCTTGCCCCGCAGCCGAAAGCGCTAGAAAAAATCCTCGGCCGCCAGAGAACAGCATGCCAAAAAAAACATGCATCTTTTACTTCTTTTTTTTTTTCTCACTTTTTTACTTTCCAGCTTCTGAACAAGCCGTGGTCACAGGTGTCGTCCCTTCTCCCCCCCGGTACGTGCCTTGTTTTTTTATCGCGCAGACGGTTCAGTATTCCCAACGCTCGTCGATTTCATCGAATTTTGCGAACTCACGCTCTCGCGCTTTCCGCAAGTCAATTTTTTGCACGAGAAAAAGTCTCTACGAGTACGAGTATGCACTCGGTGGGGCTCGAACCCACGACACTGACCTTAGTGGTTACGTGGTTAACCCACTAGACCATCGGGGACGCCGACTACAATGCCGCGACGGAGTACGTCTGGTTTTCACCGAGTAGGCAGACATCGCGTGCACTAAGCGCGAAGCGCCGTGAGGTGTTCGGCGAGTCGCATGAAGGGTGAGATGCATCCTAGTAAGAACCACTTGTGAGGCGGACTTCCGCACCTTGTGCGTACTTTCTTGAATATCGGATGACATCTTCGAATTAATTTATTTGTTTTCTGGGGCGGCCACTTCCAGAGACAGCAATGAGGATACTATGTAACCGCCTCGTGGGTGCCTTACCACGTACACACTACGTGATATCATCCATGTTGCACGGAGTTAAGGTTCTGCACTCCGCGCAGTATGATCCAACTCGACAACCATCTCGGGCACCGTCAAAGAATAAAAACGATACTATAATAAGACGGTACCCTTATGGTCTAGCTCACGTAGTGAGAAGCGTGTTTTACAGCGGCGTTGCCAACCGACATCAACCCCGTCACGGGGGGGGGAGGAGGGTAGAATGTTCTGTACGTCGGATAGATCAGATCCGAGTTCATGATCAACGTCTATTAGGTCAATCATTATGATGATATACCACTGAGTAAGTAAGAGCCGCGTACAAGACAGCGCTGAAGGAAAGCCTAGGGATTATTGTGTACGTCTAACTAATAACATTTTGGCCGTGTCCCCCACCCCGCCCCCCCCACTCCCCATGGCAGTGTGTCTACGGCCATGCAAAATATGACAACACCGCCCCTCCCCTGTTGCTCAGGTTGAAGGTGTCTTCAACAGGAGTAGGAACAATACTCCGTCACGAAATGGGTGCATGGTCAACAGCCCCAATGACTAACGGCGCATGCTACAAAACGGCCAGAACCTACTTGTTCTGAGGCTCTTCGCTTCAAGAGTTGTTTACCTCTCCCAGGCACTGACTTCACGATAAATAAAGGGCAACCCGATGTCCAATCCCATGTGCTAGGTATACAATGATTAACGCTGTAAAATAAATATTGTCTTTTCCCAGCAATATGGGGCAGCTCCTCAGTTGCGGCTCCCGTCAGCTGGAAATAGTTTGGCTAAATTGTGCTGCCCCTTTCGTAGGGCGAGCCTATGGCGAGCAACAAACCAGTACGCTCCCCCCCGCCCCCCGCACCCCTGTCCTCCCTAGGGGTGACTGTCGAGACTCACAAAGTACTCGTGATAGGTGAGCACCGGACGAGCTCCTGCAGCGATGTCTTCATTTCTTTCCTCGAGAATAACCATCTGCGAAAGTGGCGAAGAGAAAACGTCGGTCGTAGCACCGAGGCGTTCGGGAATAGGGGCAGCAAAGTTTAACATTTTTTCATGCTGATTGACAAGGAGGAGACACTCAACATCGTTGGAATGCAATTTGGGTTTTCACAAGATTGTTCCTTTTAAATACCCAGGCTGTGGGAGTGTTAATCGGAATACAATTAATGGCAAAACGTCTTCACCATTCAGTGAAGGTCTCTTGTGTGACGGTTGTGTGCGTGTGGACCTCTGTAGTGTGTGTACACCGTCCAACAACATCACACACATGATTGGAGAATAAAACATAAACGGGGATTTCCGCCTCGCTCTAATATTGGTTTGAGTTCATCTTACTATCAATCGATCTCCGCAGTGTCTGTAAGGCATACACAATCAGTTACAACACCAACCCGTTTGCGACAGCAGTATGTGGGTACTACTTTACGCATCGACGCAAGCGGGCGTAATCGGCCTCGCAATGACCGCAGCAACTGTAAACGGTTGCTTCGACAGACGCAGCACGTTTTAGCCGAATATTTTCGGACAAATGCGACACCTCGAACGAGGAATTAACAGGTGTCGTTAGATTCGTAAAATATCCATTCGTTGTATCGCTATTGACAGGTCATGAAATTGCTCATCGGGTTCCACAATGGCACGTTATCACAATAGGGTTCTGGGTTTCATTAGGGACCTCCTCGAATGAGGAGCCTCAGAAAATTACCGTGTACCTCTGCCGTAGCCTACGTTGCAGCAACTTGCCTCGATGACGCTGAACCACGCATCGAACGTCAAGAGTTTGGGCACGAGTCTGATAGTGTTGGCGTGAACAGCAACGTCGAATGTCTGGTAGCCTGTAGTGCTTGTTGAGGAGATCGCCGAGGGAACCACCGTCTGGACCAAAAGCAGCACGGAACGGGGGAAGCGCGTAGTAGGCGAGGTCAACGCAAGTTTAACAGTCTTCATGCTTCTTGTGTGTTTTCGGGGACAACGTTCTTCTAATTAAGGTGGCATGCGTTTCTCAGCAATAAATGAGTTAGTGTCACTTTCCGCGTCACCTGCAGGTGATCGCCGAGGGGACCACGGTCCGGATCAAGAGCAGCACGGAACGCAGGGTGAGGGGGGGGGCAGGGTCAGACGAAGACTACGCTACACCCGTGCTAGGGTAGCGGTAGCGGTTTTGGGGATACAGGCTTTCTGGGTGACCGGCTCCTCCACTAAGGGTAAGCCACCCAACATCTTCGAAAGCCCATTTGTGCTTTCCTACACCTAGCCGCCAGTATTGTTCATCGGGCGGTGCGAACAATGTTTATCAACGTCGAATTTCGGGTGAGATACGGAGCTCCTCAAGTGAGGAGCCTCACAAAACAAATGAACTGAAGTTTTACCGTTTCATGCCTCGGAAGGGTGGTTACGCTTGGGGTCTACTGGTTGAGCGGCTGACCGATACTATCGCCTGTGGGTCTGGCTACCCGTTCTATATTTTAGTGCATTTCTGATTGTCGATATGCACCGCCGACGAACACGGCTTTGTTAATCTTCGTCATTGTGACGATGTTACATCCATTACTGAGTGAGGTACATATCCACTCGCGCTGTACTGAAAATAGGGTCTTCATCATCAACACACGTTCGCTGCCGCCTTTGTCGCGCGATAAAACATCGCATACACAAACCCCGCATGGACACGGGTGTGTGGACCAAAAGCTAGGGACGTGTGCTACCATACGGGTAACAGGTTTTGCGCGAAAATACTTCTGACTGATGAGACTCCTCAACTCAAGGAGTTACCCTACATCGTTGGGATGTCTTGCGTTTTAATTTCGATATCTAAGCCGGTGAAGTATTTGTCAGGGTGCGCTTTCCTTTTTCCTCATAGTCATGGATGGGTGAGGTGGAAAGCCCCTCGTATCAACAGCCGCAGAAATGTTTGGTGCTACGCATGCGTCAGCTACCGTAGTAGAGAGTGTATGGGCTAAAGCTAGCGTAGCGTGGGTACCCCCGGTTTCTCGGCGGAATTTTGTTCACTCGCGCAAGGCCTCAGTGCCTCGATCCACGGTGGTGGATATCGCGCATCTACGTGTGCTATAATACGGATAGCACTTTCTAGATCTTTATTTATCTGCCCGACGGGGCGGGTTCGCCTGTTATCGTTGGAAGAACACTTACGTTTTTACTTTATCCCTGCTTAAATTTCTAGGCCAAGGGATGTCTCATCGGGCTGATGTCTCGCCGGGCTGCACTGTCACTTCGTTCTTTAACTCATTGTTTGGTGAGGGATAGAGCTCTTCTAGAGAAGAGCCCGAGCACATTTAGGTGTCACCCCCACCGAAGCATAAATCCCATCCGCGAAAAACACAAATTCTCAACGCAGCAACTAGGTAGGGCAGCCACTCGCGCGAGTGGCTTAGAACCTTTAAACCAAGGCCACAAAAGTCACCCCCCAGCCGTAGAATTTATCGATGAGCACTTACCACCCAGCCCAAAACAGTGTATGCCTCGATAGCGAACTCGTAGTGCTGTTGGTCGGCCATGTGGAAAGCTGCGGCGTGGTGCAAGACGCGAGGACGACATTGGGAGACCAGAGAAAATCAAGAAACGGGAGGAGGGGTGGCCGTGAGCCGCACTTCTTAAACTGCACACTTAATTCCAGCTGATCTGGAGGCAACTTTATAATAACTCCCATGCCCGAGGCTACGGCAGGGGAGGTACATACAAGGTACGCTAGAGGTAGCACCTTTTGTTTCTGATGCGGAGCTCTCCACCTCACCTATCCACTGACTTCGAGAAATATGAAGGCGCACGGCGACCAATACTCCGACGTCCTTCATATCGAACGTAGATGGAAAGACACCCTAACAACGTTGGATAGCTTCCTCAGTCGACAGGATTCATCAATCAACATCGAGTTCGGCAAACATGTGCTACCCCTGTGGTAGCAGACCACGTGCTACGCTAAAATTGCACCATTTCGTTTCCGAGGATCTTAGCTTAAGGAACTCTTTCCCTCACCCAAACACTCGTTTTGAGGAACCTGAACGTTCCACCGGATGACCAAGCACATGACCTAGGTGTTAAAAACATTCAGTGGATGTTGGGGTAAGGAGCCCCGTTATTTTGAAAATAGTTTTTTTCTAAAAAGTGCCACCCTTAGTGTAGTTCGCGTCTGGCATACGTCGGTGCCCCCCTTTTCGATATCGATCGTAGTCCACTCACAAACGAATTTTACCATTATCTTGATGCGGCGTAACAAGCCATCCCATGGTGGTGCATATCGAGGAACTTGAAAGCACAGACGAGGTGGGCACCCCACCACGCGAGTGGCTCGGAGTGGCTGAAAAATCGTGTTCGAAGAATGACCCCCCCTTTCATGTCCTTGGTCCCGACCAAGCATAAAGCATTTCATGCTACGATAGGGGTAGCACATGATGTTGTGTAAAAATGTTTCTGGATGACCAGGTTTCTCATCTGAGAAGTTTCCTGACGTATCGTCGGAACACCACTGGTGTTTTGTTTGTCATATGCCTGAGACATGGGACTGTTAATCCAGTTGGACGTTCATTTTCGCTCGAAAGAAAGCTTTTCGGCGAGGTAGAGAGATTATCACCTTAGAATGGAGCCTCAGAGGCATTAGGTGTCATCCCTACTGTAGCGTTGGATAGAGGTAGCGTTTGTTGGCAAAGGCACATTCTGAAGGATGGGATTTCCGAACTGATTAAATAACCCAGTGACGTCGCATCACCATCTACCTTTTGAAATATGTTTGGATAGACTACATCCCTAGCTCTTGGGGTTCTACTTTCATCCTCTGCGAAAACCCAGATTTTCGATGAGGTATGTAGTTCCTCGAAATGGGAGCCTCGAAACCTTGAGGTGTTCCCCTTGCCGTAGCACGTGTCGCTTGCCATGGCACTGCCGCGCTATCATTGCCCATGGCAGAAGCCACAACAGCGCCATGAACGCCAATGACAGTGCCATTGCGCGGCCTGCGGACTACAATAACGCGCGATAAATAAGTATGATAGTGGCCAAGGCCACGACAGGGTGGGTCCCCCCCATTCCACCACCAAGGTTGTCTACTTGCACGAGTGGCACGGTACCCCAATCGGAAGCGAGCTTACCTATATTTCGTTGGCGCAGTGACACAAGACAGCCTTGGCGGTGAGTTTCGCCAAAATCCGAAAAACACCAATCCATGGGGCAGCCACACACGCGTGAATATCTCTGATCCGCTGCAAATGAGGCCGACATGTAACCCCGATACATGATACGGTAGAAGTGCAGCCTTTTATTTCTGAGGCTCCTCACCTGAGGAGCTCAGTACCCCACCCAAAACCCTGATTTTGAGAAAACAGAAAGCCTAACCCGATGAACAATTCCATGGCCTAGGTACACCAAACAAAAACATATTACAAGACAAGAATGACATTCCGACGACTTTGGGTTGAGGAGCCCCCTATCGAAGCCTTGGTGTAATGTACTCGGGGCTGCTCACCAAACTGTATTTGACGGACGTAGCGGAAGTAGTTAAGGTTGAAGTCGACTTCGCAGTCATTGAGTAGGGAACCCGTCTTCCCTGTCGCCAGCCGCCCACAGGTCCACCTGGAATCCACGTCCTTGTCTCCATCCTGTGGCGGAAGGTGGGTGGGGACAACGGAAAACATGTGTGACAGGTGCTATTATAGAGGTAGCACGTTTGGAGCAAAATATGTCTTACTATTGGATACCGTAAGTGAGAAACTACCCAGTAAAGTCGCAATACTATTAGTGTTATTACAAGTTTTATAATTAGGTTTGCCAAAAGAAAATGGGCGGCATGAGCATCACGTCCACAAGGAGTCCTTACATTTCATATGCTTGCCCAAACCTCGCAGAAACCTGTCCTCGTGCTCCTATGGATGACGCATGCTACGCATGTGAGGTATGGTCCATACCCCACCGAAACCGCGCCTGCTAGAACACAAACGAAAGTGCCTCCCCGATGTGTCGGAATGATGCGTGTCGACGCTCTATCTCTGCGATAAGAGCTGCAGAGGTCGCACCGCGTGTCTATGAAGATCACTTTCGATCAAGGAGATGGAAGAATATAGGTTGGAAAGTGGCTCTTGCGGCCAAAAGTGAAAACCAGAAAAGAGAAGAAAGGTTAAGGGAGAACACGAAGAGAGATGTAAAGAAGTGGTTGAGGTAGGGCTGACCGTCACCTCATAATCACGGGACAACGTCCATGCTACGGTCAGATGGAGTCTACGGGCTGTTGTACTGGCCGGCATTTTGTTCTTCGGTAACGTTCCCTGTACTGTTCTCTGCAACGTTCCCGGATATTTACGGTGGTGAGCTAGTTACAACTTGAATACGTAATACACTGGTGACAAGGAACAAACTCGAGCGTCACCATATAAAAGACTCTCCGCGTCTAGAACACGATACCCAGAGTACTCAAGCGGAGTGACTGCGCATCTACTACATACGAGTGGACTGCAAAATCTATATTCCAGTCAGAAGATTTTCCCACGAGGGCTAGCCTTATCGTCGCACTCGTCGAATATCACGTTTTCTAGGTCAAGTTAAAGAGGCCGGTATTTGGCTAGGTTGTTGGTTGTTGTACTACAAATTCTTCGCTAGTTTGTGGTACCTTATATATGTATGTCCTCGTAGTTTATTGGTACCTTCATATGGCTAGAGTAGGCTTCTCCGATTGCCCAGAAAGTGAGCCGCGTAACTACTGAGGTCATCTTTGTGGGTTCGAGACCCGCCGAGTGCATGCTCGTTTTCGTAGGGACCCGTTCTTGCGTAAACGATGACGAGCCGAAAATCGCGAGAGAGTGAGTTAGCAACTTTCATGAAAATCGCCACGCATGAATAGCTGATAAATCAGTGGAAATTGCTGAACCATATGGGTGATACCAACGAAAGCACGTATTGGGGGAGATAACGGTAGACACCTTTGACCATGGCTTGTCCAGAAGGTCGCTGGGGAGAAGACCTGCTACGAGTTGAGTCGGAAAAACAAAGTAACGGTAAAAATAGTGGATTGTTTGTACCTTGATGTAGTAGATGTGACATCCTTCGAAGTGGACAGGAGACTCGCACCCGCCGTTGGTAACCGTTCGCATGTCGTAGTTCGGATCAGTGCTATAGGATGCTCTAGAAGGGTACGGAAGCGGTCCAGTAGGCTCGAGCCGAGCATTCTTCCTCACTGGACGCTGTGGCGCATCTTCTCCCACACGGAATTCCACCTGAACAAGCACACACGAACGAGCGCGTCAAAAACCAATTCGGCCGATGAGCATGGAGGCGTGAAATGATAAGGGTGCGCGCGAACATTCTGTGACTCCTGATTTGTGGAGGTCATAGCCGAACCCGACCGTGTAAAAAGTCTGAAATTGCCGCCCGGTGAACAATCCCGTAGCCTAGGCACACAATGAATGACAACACAAGAATGACATTCCGACGATTTTGGGTGAAGGAGCCCCGTCACGCAGAAACATAAAAGGCTAAAATTGCTACGTCTATCGTAGAACGCGTCGTCGAGTTACATCTCCTCAAGTGATGAGCGTCAGAAAACGTTTGCGTGCATTCCTACGGTCACATGCGTCCTCGTGCGGTCGACGCTGCAGCCATTGCAGTTGTTAGGACCTTGTGCTGAAACTGTAACTTAATTGAAAAAAAAATGATTGCCGCATTCGAACCTCCGGACCTCTCGCATAGTTTTCCCCAGGTTACCTCGGTGATGCCGATAACGCCTACTCTCGCGGGTAGTGCCTCAATCTTCACGTAGCGCGCCAAAGCGCGCACGGCTCCAAAAGTCTGCAAACCGTCGTTACCGACGGGGCGCCCCCCTGCCTCGATCCCGTTGCGCACTTTGAAAAATCTCCCGGATTCGCCGGCTGCCATGACGTTGAACGTGCCTCCGGCATTGGTGTTTTCGGAGAATCCTTGAAAGGAGAAAAAATGGAGAGAAACAGGCATGGGTCGGATTCACGGACACTTGCCACGATGAGCGTAGCAAGTTTTGGTTACTCTGTTTTCTGGTCGACGGGGTTCCTCAACCGAGGAACTACTCAATATCGGTAGTGATTTGTACAACAGTATTCGTTCTGTGCCTAGGTCATGGGAGTGTCAATCGTGTTTCACTATTACTTGTCTCGGAGTTATTGTTTGGGTGGGGTATAGTGCTTCTCAATTTAGAAGCCTTCCAAATTGTTTGGTGAACGCCTACCATAGCCTACGTCACACACGATATCTACTCAACTGTGGGCCACCGTTCGACCATGGGTACGACAGGGGGGGATTACGTTTGGAGCATGTAATGCCAGTGACTCGCGGCCACTCGTGCGAGTGGCAAATAAGCTGATACGACAGGTTTGTGAAACGTCAAAACATGAATGCAATTCCCACGATTTTGAGTTTACGAGCCCTGTCGTTCAGGATTTTGTTTCGCCTATACGTGCTACCTCTGTCGTAGGTCGCGCTTAGTGCTCTCTTATTACGCGAAATATCCACCACGATGCGGTTCTTTGTTACGCTGCTGGACGTGAAAACAGGAGTTCATCACCTACCAAACAATATGCGCTCGAGGGCAGTCATCAAAACAATTGAAAGCGCCAACCTCGGAGGCGATTTGGTGTCAGGGGGAGAGGGGACGGTACTCATGTGTTGCTTTCCTTAGTCATTTGACCAATTGACCACGCATCCCTTCCGAGACGGAGCACCGTTCTTACCTTTTAATATAGACACCTCCAACATTTGGGCGCACAGTACGTTTCTTCCATATATATTCCATAAACATTTTCGATTATCTTAGCTCCTTCCTGGTTGGCCGTCTTTTGCTGAGATCTGCCTCCTAGAATAGAGATCGTACGGGGGGCGGGCGATGTAGACGGACCGGTTGCTCGAGACCATGCCTTACCTATGCGGAGTTGCTCAAGCGATTCAACGCCGCGTAGGTCGTAGGTGATTTGACACTTCTCCCCAGATGAGCAAGTCCAAGATGAGGCATCCGATGCATCGCCATCCTGAATTTCCGCATTTTTCCGATAAGGTTCAACATCCGGACAAAAGACGCTTGATACGATAAAAAGGTAGAAATGTTTGGCCAAATGGTTTTCTGCTCGACGCGGCTCCCCACTGGAGGAACTACCAAACATTGTTGGATTTGTCATTTGTGTTAGACACCAGAAATCGATGACAAGTGCTACGATAAAGATGGCGCTTTTTGGCATTTTTTTTCTGAGTGACGGGGCTCCTTAACCCAAAATCGTCGGAATGTCTATCTTTTTTTTTCAATCGAATTTTGTTTGGTGTACGTTGGCCACGGGTTTGTTCATGGGGTGGAACTTTCAGTTTACTCAAAATTTGGTCTGTGGGTGAGGTTCAGAGCTCCTTAAGTGAGGAGCCTCAGAAAAAACAGGGTGCACCTCTATCATACTATTAGTAGCATGTGTCAAGGGTGCACTTCTATCGTACTATTAGTAGCATGTGTCAAGGGTGCAC
>JAYJMJ010299037.1:0-10164 GCA_036873875.1 Laminaria ephemera | reverse complement strand
TCGGCTTTTTTTGTTTCTGAATGACGGGGCTCCTTAACCCAAAATCGTCGGGATGCCGTTCTTGTTTGGAGTCTGATATTTTTGTATACCTATGCCATGGGTTTTGTTCATCTGGTTGCGCTTTTAGTTCACCGCAAATTAGTGCGTGGGTGAAGCACAGAACACCCCAAGTGATGAGCCTCAGAAAAAGGCTGGTGCACCTCTATCGTAGATCGTGTCTTAAGGAAGCCCCCCCCGTCATACAGAAACCGTTTCAGCCAAAACGTGCTACCTCTATGGCAGCACGCGTCGGGATATCCTTTGAGTTTCGCAATTGTTTTCATTCGCAGTGGGATTATTCACCGTCCGTGTTGCACTTTCAAAATTTATGGAAAACAAAAAAGTTTTCGGGTGAGGTATAGAGGTCCTCAAGCAAGTAGCCGCAGAAAAGGTAGGCGCTACCCTTATCGTAGCGTGATTCTAATGGTGGGCGAGTTCGGGCCATGGCGCGTGTTACGACAAGGGCATCACATATCGACCAGAATATTTCTGACTGACCGGGCTCCTCGACTGAAAAAATACGCCACAGGATCGGAATGCCATCATGTTCTCTAATACATTTCGTTCGCACTATTTTTAGTCATGGGATTGTTCATCGGATGGCACTAATTGTTTTGCTCAAAGTAAGTGTTTGGGTGCGTTAGAGATCTCTTCAAGTGAAGCGCTTCAGAAAATCTATTAGTACACCCCTAACGGAGAATTCGTCCCAATCGGGCTCATTATCGCTCGGTGGGCTTAGGCTGCACCCTCCCTCCGATCAGACGATCTGCGTGTGCAGATCTCGGGAAATTGGTGTGTCGTGATGACCTTCATGGCCTAAACTACACGTTTTATCGACGTAGTCTACTCATGTACCGGTAGAGATCGCCAGCCATACGCGCTTAGAGCTACATATTCACAGTCGTCGGTGTACCCAATCGGTTCGATGTTGTGTTTTTTATTCATCAGTGGTTGATCCACTTGTTGCCGTCTAAAACTATCGTTAATAGGCTTCGCACGACGTTAACGTTTGGCAAAAAAACGGACGACCATGTTGCTTTAGCTGTTACCGCTTTGGGCTGGTCATGGCACAGTTCTTACAACGCGCGCGCTGGTCGCGGCCACGTTGAAGAGACCCAGACAATATCCGGCTTACGACAGCAACCGTTAGGCACGATACGTGCAAGGCAAGCGCTTGTATCCCTCACAATGATCAAAGTATGACCCACCAACAGCAACAGAGGCTAAACAACCTGTAAAAAATCGCCGCAATCCTTGTTTTTCATGCACGAGGCGATAATCTACTACCGGATATACATGTCTGATTGGTTGGCCTAATTGAACAACGCGACAGCGTTTCCGTAGCCCCCAACCCCCCGATTGATAAGCAACCGACGTGGCATGCGCCAGTGCATACTTTGGTACCTGGTATACTCTTAAGGCTGCACTCACACTTCCTCCAAAGACACGGTATCGTCGAAGATCCCCGCCGGCAAGCTGGTGATCTGGTTGTAATCCATGCGCCTGCCTCCACAACAAGAATTTGGTCAGGGGTCGGACGTGGACAGGGCGGACAGGAAATGATGCACCCAGACACGTGTCACGATAATAGAGGTGGCACTTTTGGGTCAACCCATTTCTGACAACGGGGCCATAACTCGGGAGCTACCCAATATCGTCGGAATACCGTTTGAGTTTTACCATTGTTTTCACTCGAGGTGGGATTGTTCATCGGATTGCACTTTTCATCATGTATTAAAAAAAAACGGTTTTTGGGTGAGGTATAGAGGTCCTCAAGCAAGTAGCCGCAGAAAAAGTAGGCTTTATCCTTATCGTATCCTTATTCCAGAGACAAACATCCCACATGCCCTCATCAAGCACGCGCTCGTTCTGTGGGCGGACAGGAAAATACGCACCGAGAAAAAACATCCCACACATCACACCAATTTTGGACGTCACGCGCGTGCTCGTTCTGTTTGCGGGCGTGGAGTATTCCGCAAGACAGCCCCGTCGATGAAAACTTGTTTTCCGCAACAAGTGTAAGCTGTACCAGATAAGTCATCGTCGCGAACGGTGTGTGCCATGAGCATTACCCGCTAGGGAGAGCATCCTACGCCAAGTGTCATTGATTTTGAAGCCATCTGATTGGGACTATCGCATCACTGAATCGTCGCGAACGGGGTCCCATGGACAACACATGCTAGGCGGAGCATCCCACGGCGAGTGCAATGAGTGTTGAATTGACCTGGTTTGGGCATTACATCACATGAAGGCCACGCATGAAGGTGACGTTGAAATAATGCCGAAGTAATCCGGTTAGGGCTATGGCACCACATGAAGGCCATGGGTAAATTGGCGTTACTCACAGATATTTCAAATCCTCGCATCCATCGAAGAGCCCGGACGGCAAGCTTGCGAGCTGGTTGTCTTCCAGGTACCTAATCCGCGATCAAGTAAGATTTTAGCAATAAACAGACAGGTACAGCCAGGTCAAGCATTCGGTTATCTTAACTGTGAACAAGAATGGTCTCGTCACGCACGGTTAGATCCCCAGGTAGTCGGGTACAGCAATCTTCCCACCACTTACTGTAGTGTACAATATTTCTCGAGTCCAGCAGTGCTTACTTTTCATACTGCAATTTGTGCAGAAGCATGGAACAAACAACACATGCTACGGCAAAGACCCCATGTTTTTTCTGAGGCTCCTCACTTCAGGAGCTTCATACTTTACCCCCAAAACGTATTTTGAGTAAACTGAAAGCGCAACCCGATGACCAAAACCCATGGCCTAGGTAGAAAAAACATTCATATTGCAAGAGAAGAATGACATTCCGACGATTTGGGGTTAAAGAGCCCCATCATTCAGAAACAAAATTGTCCCAAAGTGCTACCTCTATCGCAGCACGCGTCAAACGCTCAACAAAAATACAGTCTACGTATCATTCATCGTGGAGACAGTAAAAACTGAGGTACATACATGCAATTCGTCGGAAAAGATTTAAAACTGGTTGATGTCGAAGTAGTACAGTGATGTACCCATTTAAAGACCATCCGGTTTAAGATACGTTTCGGCAGAAAATATCAGGTCAATCGGCTTGTCAGGAAACAAAACTACTTAGAATTGGTATGGGGTCCTTTTTGCGGTAGTAAACGATGACACAAATAATACCATAGTAGAGATAAGACCACCAAAATATACTTGTCACGGGGTGGTCTTAAAGTGAGTACACCACTGTAGTGGGTTCCGCCTTTAGACCTTCTGGGACTCCACAGGGAGAACAAGTCGGAAACATATGTCGATTACAGCGTAGGCCACTCGAGTTAGCCCAGAACGCTGGGGTAGTATTGTAGGGGATGCGTCCGAACTGTAATGTGAGGAGTTGTGCGACACGCGCAACGCATGGTGATACCCGTCCTTCTGCGCGCTCTTCCTGGGCGCTTGGTGATATCGCAATTGTCGTTTATTGGTTGCCTTAAATGGGCCTCAAAAAGGTTAAGGCGCTGCCCAGACCACAAATGAAGTCATCAGTAGCCAAGAGGGAAAAAAAACGCTAGAAACGAGGCGTGCGCTTGGTGCTCGTGATACGAGCGCCCACAACAAATATTTCGTCAGCCACGCATGCGCGTGCAAACTATAGGTAGCGAAGCCCGGGAAGGCACGCCGTTGTATCACGATAGACATACACCTACCTCCTCGGTGATTTGCGATGAATCTACACAGTTAACGCGAACATCAACGTTCTCAAACTGTTCCTTATACATATTTAAAGCTTTGTCGTCATCAACGTTCTCAATTTAATCCTTAAAATTTAAGTTTGGTTGCATCACTCACAGGGTTTCCACAGCCGGTGTTCCTTGGAAGAGTTCCCCTGGAAGGCTGGTTAGCTCATTTTGACTCAGGTCCCTGGACGCGCACGACAATAGCCGACACAAGTACACGAATAATATCAGTCGGTTCTCGCGGAGAACTGCACATTACGTATTGGCGTAGAATGAGTGTTACGCCCGAACACAACGAAACTGCGGCACTCTCCGCGTGTTTGAACATTGTCTAGCTTGACCATCGCCTGGTCAAGCCGGAGTGAAGCATACTGCAAACCCCGGCGTAGTGTATCAGCGAAATGACGGAGGGACTTATGGCCAAAACCAGGTTCGCGGGGCACCGGTTTCGAATCCGTACAACACGAGTGTGAGTGCGTAATGCCGGGGTGGGATCGCTAGCGTGTTTCGTTAACCCTTTCGAGACCCAGGTCTAGCGACCGAAAAAACGGCCTATGCGTTTTTATCAACCTTCTACGAAGAGCGGATGCATGCCACGATAGAGGCGATAGGGGTAATTCTAGACATATCTGAGGCTCCTCACTTGAAGAGCTCTACGCCTCGCCCAAACCCTAATTTTGAAAAAAACAGGAAAGTGAATCACATAACACACACAATACGAATAAAATGCAAAAACACAAAAATATATATATATATTCCATCGCATTGGCATTGGATGGTTGCTCAGTTAAGGAACCCCATCAGCCCGAACGTATTCGGCCACGAAAAATGCTGCCTCTATCGTAGCACTCATCAGCGTGCAGCGATAAAGCTGTTGTCATGCCGCGCGCGTGTCGTACATCTCGTTACATTGCAGTTCGGACACATCGTTACATACCCCAGCAGCTCGGGCTGCTCTTCGTGCGGTCGATGCTGTAATCGTAATCGTCACTTTGTTTCGACATTTTTTTTCCCTCTGAAGTCCCTAAAGGGTTAATGCACGCCTTACACTAAGATGCAGTGGACGGCCGTGCGGTCAATGGGCTTACTCCATGTGCAACCGCCTCGTGTTTCTTCGCTTCACCGCCTATCTCACAGTCAGCTACAGTCCGAAAGAAAATTGCACCCATGCTGACAGCGGTCTCAACAACCGGATAGCCGCGCTAGAAAAACCAGCTTCCAAAATCCCGGCGATAACAAAATACCAGGTACCAAACACCAGGTAATAGTTAAACAATTCGGGACAAACGGCACATATCGTCTTCTTCGAACATGGAAATTAACGAATGTCTTGAAACAGTATGAATACATTATTTTTCATCACTTCTATATATATCGGGTGTCGTCTCCCTCGAACATAGAAATTAATCAATGTCTTGGATTAGTATGAATTCATTAAATTTCACCACCCCCCCTATATATATCATTTTTTATGTTCACTTACAGGTATGTTAGAGAGTCCAAACCCTCCAAGAAGTCCCCAGATAGTTCGACGAAGTCGTTTTGCGTCAAGAACCTGCTTAGGATGCCACAGCAGCAGTGCGTAGTGGCGGCAGGAAGTGATTCGAAAAAACCCGGCACATTTGGTCGACTACGCATGAGTTTGCCTGGCGCTTGTGATTTCCGAACATTGCGGGTATGACAGTTGTACAGTTGGTCAAAGCGTGCTTCGGAAACAAACGATTAATAGAGTGTGTACGAACTATGAGGTTTCGTCACATAGAAGCTTCCAAACATTGCGAGTGTGGTACGTGAAACAGATGGCGGGTCCATGCTTCGGACGGCAAACAAAAAAGGGACGGGGATTGAATATTTCACTTGTAAACACGTAGCGTGGCGCTAAACTGGTAGATTGGAGCTGAATTGGTACCAGATAAGCCAGCAAGCAGGAAACTTCGAAAAGGGTCACTCCCCAGAACACTGCTGATAAACAATGTGTACAACACTGATAAAACAACCTGCTACAATCAAACAGACAACACCAACTCCTGCAAAGCCTTGCTACTCCATGCATATCTGTGATAGTAGGCGTAGTCTGCAACGAATGCCTTTGGATCCCATGGGGGCAAACAGATCGCGTTGCAATACAGTTGATAGATATCTACACGCCTATCACAGGGGCAAATTCACGTACGAAACCGCCCGTAGGTCAGAGCAAACGGCACCAACACCAGCTGCCTGTATCTATCGGTGCTACACCAACACACGACCCTAGCCGATGCTTACATGGGTAATCTTCACATCGTCTCCCCTGCACGTGTAAATTTATTAATGTATTGAATTACAGTTAGTATTAATGGATTTATATTCACCACCCTCCCCCTATTTAGACTACGAAATGATGTAAATTTCACTCCCCCCCCCCCCATATTGATCGGTGTCTCTGTTAGGAGTAGGAACGGTGCTCTGTCTCGAAAGGGTGGCGTTGTCAATGGTCAAATGACTAAGGACGTACGCTACGGTAGAAATGCACCATTTGGTTTCTGAGGCTCCTCACTTGAGGAGCTCTAAAGTACTCCTCACCCAAAAACTGATTTTAAGGAGAATCGAAAGTGATCTCCGATGGACAATCCCATGGCCTAGGTACACAACGAGACAACACACTTCCAAAAAAGAAAGAAATACCGACGATTTTGGGTTAAGGAGCCCCGTCATCTAGAATCTGTTTCAGCCAAAAATTGCCTACCTCTATCGTAGCACACGCGTCTAAGGCAACCAACAAATGAGTACGCCCCCCCTCCCCCATATTGATTCTGTACGTAGTCCACTCACAGAATATCCAGGGCCGCCAGGTTCTTGAAAATGCCAGATGGCAAGGTGGACAAGTCATTCCCGTGAATCAATCTGTCACGTTAATATACCCGTAGTCGTAGTCGTTCGTCATGGTCATAACAATAAGGGGGTGGATTAGAGCGATACTAAGCAAGAATTGGGTATAGAAGGGAGGTATAGTTTGTTCATAGGTTTCCTGCTTTATAGGTTTCCCTTGGTTTTATCTACTTTCTGGGAATGCTAATGTTTATGAGTGATGGACGTTGAAGCTCATCATGCTGCACATCAGAGGATGGCAAACATAATCGGAATAAGGTGGTGAATATGCACATACCAGGTATATGATAAGTACAAGGCCCTCTCGTAAGAAAGAGCCATACAAGAGACTTAGCCAAAACATTCATGGGAACAAGAAATCTACTCTTGACAGCTGTTGTACTGAAGCTGGTGTAGGACACAACGTTTCTCGAATAAGAAGTCTGTTAATTATGTACGAATTCATATGTCTTTGTTTCTTGTCACAGGGCTGGTACTGCTGTATATAGGGTACATAGGCTATGTACTAATAGAGAGGTAAATATGGCAAGAGTGCCTCGTACATGCAGTGGGCCGTGTGCGTTCGAAGAAAACAAACACAAAAAATATCGAAATCTCGCCACACGGCCACCAACACCACAACAACCCGGCGACCGCATCCAGCTCGAAACGGCGTGCAACGAAACAAGCACCACGAGTTAGCCCCAATCCGTCCGCTCTTGTGGGTCCCAAGTGTGTGGCAATCGGCCACGCACATCTCTCGCAATCAGAAATGTAAGCCGCCGACAGACAGCGGTACACAACAGACAGACCGGCAGATTAACCAAGTAATGGAAGTCTGTACGCACCCCGCTATGAATAGGCCTTTTTTTGCCATGAAAGGCAAATAACAGCCTCGGTCGCTTCGCTCCCTCGTTCTTGCCTTCTTAAAGAATCATATTTTATGTATAGCCAGCATTCGAAGATCGCTGGAAGACCACGCGTTCGAACCGTAGGGTTACGCCGCGTGCTCCAACCAGCCAATTACATCGCGCCTCGAAGATCGGCTGTACAATAGGCATGGGGTAAGATCTCGAGAAGCCGTGAAAGGGAAACGATTTTGCAAATTCAATTTCGACAAAAACGAAACGTCCTACTGCGGCAGCGTCGTACTGCTGTCAACCCTGTTGTCTGTTATCTTATGTTGTTTGTGTTACAAAACCACACACGTTTGGTGTCAGGGTCTCAGTCGTACGCTCTTGCATGATAGCTTCTGCCAAACGCGGACTGAACGACAATGCTTTTTCGGGCGTGCATTTCCATTCAAGTTCGCGAGTATCCGTCATCGACAGCGTTTATGCCCTCGTCTCAGATGCATTCTTGATCAATAATTCCAACATGCTACGTAATTCAAGCTCAGGTTGGCTCCCCGCCGGCACAAGGCAAGGGAGGCAAATTTACATGGGCGGCGAACATGTGCAATCTGGCACAACTCTGTGTTTCCTGTCGACTGGGGTTCAACGAAGTGGAGAAGAAAGCTCATGACGAAAGTTTGGATGGCACTCACAGATCCTCGAGCTTGACCAAATCGTCGAAGATGTTCGCAGGCAGCGTGGTGAAATGGTTGTATTCAATATTCCTGCGTGGTCATCAACAAATGGAGGAAGGACGGGTAACAAATTGGGATCTTGCCGCAAAATATATCAGTACATGTCCTTCAAAAAGTGCGACAAAGCAGGCCAGTTATTCCTGGATATGGTGCGATACTCTATCGCCATGCCAAACGTGCGACGAAAAACATGCGACTTAGCCCTTTGACCACTGCAAAACGGTCCAACTTCAGTTCTAAATAGGTTTCTCCCAAGAATGTGCGTACGGCTCTCACGGGGCTAAGCGACGATCCGGTCGCTGGCGGAACACTTAAAGACTACAGGTAGTTTTCATCAAAGCTCATTGGAAAAACACGTATCGCCACTGATGTTTCATATCCGAACGATATAATCGGTTCCTATCCGATAAGGGACTGAACGCCAGATATCCGATAAACCATCCGATATACATCGGATCGGATTGGATTGCTCAAAAATCCGATTCCGATACGATACACGACATGCAAGGCGGAAGAATGGAAATACAGGTGATGGTACTGCCGAAGGAGCACGTATTTGTTTTTCTTCTATCATCTGACGTCGAATTAATCAACGTGGATCATCGCAACAGAGGGGGGGGGGAGGGATTAGAGCGACGACCCCTCCTCGCTAGAAGCAAGGTGTTCTTGTTGGATATCGGGACGATTTTTTTCCGATCCGATTACCGACCCGGTTTCGGATTTATCGGAACTT
The DNA here is from genome assembly GCA_036873875.1 of Laminaria ephemera. Classification (NCBI taxonomy): domain Eukaryota; class Phaeophyceae; order Laminariales; family Laminariaceae; genus Laminaria; species Laminaria ephemera. The sequence continues at coordinate 1,258 of JAYJMJ010299037.1, read as the reverse complement.
CTGATACGATACGAAACACTAGTCGCCACCTTACGGGTGATTGCCTTAATGCGAAGCTTGTAGCTTGGCGGCACGATTTAGATTTTGCGCCGGTTAATATCGGTCGTGCGATGTACAATACTAGACACGTGCGTCCTGACGCGCGCAAGGGATGAAAACACGTTGATTTCTTGCTAGAGACCAGGTGTTCACGCCAACCGTCCGCACCTGCGTAGCCTCACCAATAACCCACAGTGGGACATTTCGTGACTACTCGAAGGATAAACCCTACGGACCTGTTCACTGCTGCACTTGACAAAAACACAAATCTCACTCTAATTCCAAGTAATTTGTCCTCGAAATGGGAGTGCAGTTCTAACAGGGTTATCTCCAACATCCCGAAAATGCTCACCTATAACCAACAATTGGACATTCGTGACTACTCATAACATAAATCCTACGGACCCTGTGATTGTTGCAAATCACATAAACACAAATCTCACTCTAATTCCAAGTAATTTGTTCCGGAAATGGGAGTGCAGTCCGAACAGGTTAAGCCCAAAACCACGGAAACGTTTGAACGCGGTACTTACAGTGATTCTAGGTTGACCATGCCATCGAAGATGCCAGCCGGCAGCTCGGTTATCTCGTTCTCCCGAATATCCCTGTTTGATCGTCATTGCGGGGCGGTTCAGAGGCGTGTTCTGTTGGAGGCTCAGGGGGTGCTGCACTGGAAAGTAGCCCAAATAGCGGGTAGCGACGACACTATTAATACCTATTTTGGGGCTTAGAGATATTCATAGCGACCACAACATGATAAGGTGGGTCTAGTCGACCGTCTATAAGCGTATGGTGTGAGCGCGCCGCAGCACAAGAAGGAGCATGCTGTGCCCATATCGCGCCTCCTCTTGTATTGTAAAATACGGGACACCAATTCCATCACGCACCAACCAAGCAATCCCCGCTGGGTTTTGCACGGCGTGTTCTGTTCGCATGATATGTCTTGAACTATCCACTCTTCTTATGTTCCCACGCTTTCAACACAACACCGCCGTGCAACGCCATCTCGTTCATCCTCAGACCAGCCAACCTTCCAGGTGCACAGCTTGAGGCACATGCTACTAAATAGTACGATAGTTGTTGCACCGTTTTGTTCCTCGGGCTCCTCACTTGAGGAGCTTTACTCCGGAGGACCATAGTAATCAGGACCTACGATAGACACAAAAACCTATATATTCCACTGTTTTTACTAACCATATTTGGTCCTCATTACTAGATT